>WBZZ01006166.1:5000-106321 GCA_019918135.1 Paulinella micropora
TATATGCATGCATACTAGTATGTATGTATGTATGTATGTATGTATGTATGCATGTATGTATGTATGTGTGCGGGTATTAATAAGTTTGTAGCTATGCACGTAGGTGTGTATGTATGTACGTATGTATGTAGGTATGTACGTGTATGCGTGGGGGTGTATGTGTGTGTATGTATGTATGTATTAATATGTACGTATGTGTGTGTGTATGTATGTATATATGTATGTAGGTATGTCTGTATATACATGTGTTTGTGTGTGTATATGTGTATGTATGTATATATGTATGTAGGTATGTAGGTACGTAGGCATGTATGTATGTTTGTATATATGTATGTACGTATGTATGTGCGGTGTGGGTGGGTATGTGTGCGTGTCTATGAGTGTGTGTATGTATGTATATATGTATGTGTGTATGTATGTGTATGCTTGTATCTGTGCATGTATGTGTGTGTATGTATATGTTTATATGTATGCATGTATGCATGTATGTACGTATCTCTGTACGTGAGTACGAGTGTATGTAAGTACGTATGTATGTATGTATATCTGTATGTATGTTTATATGTATGCATGTACGTATATATCCATATATGTATGTATGAATGAATGTATGTATGTATGTATGTATGTACGTATGTATGTATGTATACATGTAGGAATGCATGTATGTATATATGTATGTATGTATATCTTGCCATCTCTCTCTCTCTCTCTCTCTCTCTCTTTCTCTCTCTCTCTCCATTGCTCTCTCTCTCTCTCTCTCTCTCTCTCTCTCTCTCTCTCTCTCTCTCTTGCATTTTTGCTTTTGCGTTGCTGCACTACGCGGTTGATGACGGACCTGACGATTCGATCGTCCTAGCGGGCAGAGGGAAGGGTCACTTGCGTCCCCTCGCGGGACGTAATACCCATGCCAGGCCCGAGGCCTTAGTCTGATAGCCAGGAATGCTTTGCACTCTGCACTGCCTCCTAATATATTACCCCTCCTATACCCCTCTTGTATCCCTGCAATCTCTATGTAATACTATCTCTCTCTCTCTCTCTTTCTCTCTCTATCTTTCTCTCTCTGTGTCTTCCTGCCCTTCCCTCCCTACACGGCGTCCTATACCTCTCTCGTTCGCTGCTCTTCTCCATTTCCCTCTCTTGCATCCTGAGTCCCGCCGTCCCACTGCACTCCTCTTCTGCGGCCCCTGCTGAGCCATGCTGCGGCACTTTTTAAATTTCTGGCCAACTTGCGTCATCGCAGACCCTGGGTCGTTGACCCCTGACGACCCCCTGCATAAGTCCTTCTGTCTGAGTCAGACAGGGGCAGCCGGCCTTCTGACGGGACAACCACTGTCTAAGGAGGAGCCCACATTCAAATATCAGCAGGACCCGCTAATGAAGGGTAGGTGTGACGGGGACGACGCATAATCTCCGATGCTTAACCATCTATCGATCTATCGCTCTCTCTCTCTCACCGGGTCCAACACCAACAACAGCAATTACATAAAACCCATGCACCCACAATCATGACCAACACTCACTACAACCCCACCTGTCATCACAACATTTGCGGCCGCGGTTCACGTGAGCCTGGGAAGTACTCTCGTATGGCCACGACGAGTTTTCCTACGTACCCTGGCAGGCGACACATTATAATCTCAACAACGATCCCATCTACCACGACGACCATCACATCATTAGTATTAATTTAGTAATCATAAGATTAGTAATAACAATAGTAAGGGTAACATTAAAATAATAATAATAATCATAATAACAGTGCTTCTCTGTCAATGGCTGATGCAAATCTGCACATGCACCTCCATCGTCTCACCCGTGAGGGGAGTACGAAGAATTGACGATAGGCTCTAATGACACCCCCGCACGGGCAGTTCCGACACTTCCAGACGGACCGGTATGTTCAATGAAAATACTGGTGGCACACGGGAATCGAACTGGTGACAGGGCCCAGATGGTAGAACTTGACCACTGGGCTATCACGGTGTCCAATAATCATAATAATAATAATAATAATAATAATAATAATAATAATAATAATAATAATAATAATAATAATAATAATAATAATAATAGTGCTTCTCTGTCAATGGCTGATGCATTTCTGCACATGCGCCTTCATCGTCTCACCCGTGAGGGGAGTACGAAGAATTGACGATAAGCTCTAATGACACCCCCGCAAGGGCAGTTCCAACACTTCCAGACGGACCGGTATGTTCAATGAAAATACTGGTCCAGACGGATCGGTATGTTCAATGAAAATACTGGTGGCACCGACGGGAATCGAACTGGCGACAGGGCCCAGATGGTAGAACTTGACCACTGGGCTATCACGGTGTCCAGAATAATAATAATAATAATAATAATAATAATAATAATAATAATAATAATAATAATAATAATAATAATAATAATAATAATAATAATAATAAAATAATAATAATAATAATAATAATAATAATAATAATAATAATAATAATAATAATAATAATAATAATAATAATAATAATAATAATAATAATAATAATAATAATAATAATAATAATAATAATAATAATAATAATAATAATAATAATAATAATAATAATAATAATAATAATAATAATAATAGTGCTTCTCTGTCAATGGCTGATGCATTTCTGCACATGCGCCTCCATCGTCTCACCCGTGAGGGGAGTACGAAGAATTGACGATAAGCTCTAATGACACCCCCGCAAGGGCATTTCCAACACTTCCAGACGGGCCGGTATGTTCAATGAAAATACTGGTCCAGACGGACCGGTATGTTCAATGAAAATACTGGTGGCACCGACGGGAATCGAACTGGCGACAGGGCCCAGACGGTAGAACTTGACCACTGGGCTATCACGGTGTCCAATAATAATAATAATAATAATAATAATAATAATAATAATAATAATAATAATAATAATAATAATAATAGTGCTTCTCTGTCAATGGCTGATGCAAATCTGCAAATGCGCCTCCATCGTCTCACCCGTGAGGGGAGTACGAAGAATTGACGATAGGCTGTAATGACACCCCCGCAAGGGCAGTTCCAACACTTCCAGACGGACCGGTATGTTCAATGAAAATACTGGTCCAGACGGACCGGTATGTTCAATGAAAATACTGGTGGCACCGACGGGAATCGAACTGGCGACAGGGCCAATAATAATAATAATAATAATAATAATAATAATAATAATAATAATAATAATAGTGCTTCTCTGTCAATGGCTGATGCATTTCTGCACATGCGCCTCCATCGTCTCACCCGTGAGGGGAGTACGAAGAATTGACGATAAGCTCTAATGACACCCCCGCAAGGGCAGTTCCAACACTTCCAGACGGGCCGGTATGTTCAATGAAAATACTGGTCCAGAAATAGACCGGTATGTTCAATGAAAATACTGGTGGCACCGACGGGAATCGAACTGGCGACAGGGCCCAGATGGTAGAACTTGACCACTGGGCTATCACGGTGTCCATAATAATAATAATAATAATAATAATAATAATAATAATAATAATAATAATAATAATAGTGGTGCTTCTCTGTCAATGGCTGATGCAAATCTGCACATGCGCCTCCATCGTCTCACCCGTGAGGGGAGTACGAAGAATTGACGATAGGCTCTAATGACACCCCCGCACGGGCAGTTCCAACACTTCCAGACGGACCGGTATGTTCAATGAAAATACTGGTGGCACCGACGGGAATCGAACTGGCGACAGGGCTCAGATGGTAGAACTTGACCACTGGGCTATCACGGTGTCAATAATAATAATAATAATAATAATAATAATAATAATAATAATAATAATAATAATAATAATAATAATAATAATAATAATAATAATAATAATAATAATAATAATAATAATAATAATAATAATAATAATAATAATAATAATAATAATAATAATAATAATAATAATAATAATAATAATAATAATAATAATAATAATAATAATAATAATAATAATAATAATAATAATAATAATAATAATAGTGTATCTCCTGCCAATTGCTGAGCCAAAAGGCCATGTGCATCCAGTCCTCCATTCCATAAGGAAAGTCTCCACACCAATCGGTGGAATAAAGGAAGTGACGGCATAGAACATTACTCTAGGAGCTTTATACCAATCAGCCCATGGAAAGGGACCGATGGCCTATGTACTCCCTAAATAATAATAATAATAATAATAATAATAATAATAATAATAATAATAATAATAATAATATTTATGACAATAACAATAACAATACATAAAGAGAGCGCCGTGTTCCCCCGAAAAAAAAAGAAAGCTGCGGGAGAGGGAAAGGGGGGAGGGGGGGGGGGTGCCCAAAAAAATCTGTTGCAAGGCAGTGAGCTGGCGCAAGAACAAACGCAAATAAAGGAACGCAGAGGTGGGGAGGGAGGGGGCAAGGTGAGGCGAAGAGAGCAAGAGAAAGACCCAGCAAGGAGCACATGGCGGACGCCGGAGACAAACGCCGCCGCACGAATGAGAATTGGCGCAGGGCGCCTATGTGCATCCGAGTAGACAGCCACAGGGCGCTTGTCCTCTTGACGTACAGCCTCGGCAGATCGCGGATGAATGCGTACAACGGTTGTATAACAGCATAACTGTTCCGGAGCCGTTGCAGTCAGGCGCGTTTGGCATCGCTGCGGCTGCTACTACTACCACTACTACTACTGCTATTACGACCACAACTACTACAACCGGCGGCCGGAATCCTAAGGCTTCTTGCGGAGCAGCTAGTGTCGATAAATCGAAACGTGAACACACAGCAGCCTCGGCGGCCAGGGCGGCACCCTCGCAGTGGCCGCCCAGACCCGCGCTATTTTCGGCCGAAGAAGATGACGGGACACTTGGCGGCCTGCCGCCAGGAACGAGGGCTCCGAGCCCGGATACAGACTTGGCCAGATTATAACTTTATTAGAAGAACTTTCACAGAGGCTGAGCAAGCTAGAGGAAACGCTTAATAAGCTAAAAGCAGAGGAGCAGTTGCAAGTTAATCTGCAGAGCCGCGTAGAAGAGCTGGAGGGCAAGTTGGCGGCGCTGCACGAAAATTCTTTGGGCGTCCACTTTTAAGCGCTTGACAACTGCAAGACCTTTTTGATGTGCCCGACGCCCAGGGTGTTGCACAAGGGAAGCGCTCCGGCTCGGAGACGGAGAGAAGTCCTGTCTAGCAGCCGGCTTCTGAGCGCGGGCCAGCCCGTGACACAGGAGGCATCAAGCTCCGTGCCCGCCAGCCCCGATTCTTTGCTTAGTAGCCCGAGGTAGCAAAGATAAGTTCGAATTTTTCGGGCGCCCGCTGTTCCAAGTCCCAGGCCCTGTTCCTTGTTCTCCGCGGCCTCCTGCAGGATAGAGTTGATTTCGTTGGTGTAACAAAGCCACAGATGATGTCGCCTGATTGCTACGAATTGCAGTGCCTTTTTCTTCCTGTCTGGTACTTGTTCGAAATAAAAATCGTTTTGTCTGGGATGAAACACTGCGAGGAACATACCGAGAACCGGGCGCCCGGTCTGCCTTTCCGCAAGAAGCCGATAGAAATTGAGTTGCATAGTGTACTTGTGGCAGTTGGCGTTGGGCAGGTCTGCGCCGACACTAAAGTCGGTCTCGCCGGCCCGGTAGGGCGTCTTGCGCAACTGTTTGCTGCGTTTCCAGTCGACTAGGTAGAGCCCTCCAGTGCGCGGGCAGAGATAGAGCATGTCGCAAGAAAACACTACCAGGTACTTGCGAGACAAGAGGTACAGCTCTGTAAGCCAGTGGACCCAACCCTTGGCGAGCACTACGCTCTCATGGAAGCGGTGGAATTGAATATACTCAGCGCCAAGCTTCTCCGGTACAAGGCCCGGCACCGCGGTGATAACATCGTTGTAAAAGCTCTCGATGTAGGGGTGTAGGCGTGTACCGTCGTCCCGCGCTGCGTCCCACTTGGCCGCAATCTCTTCTTCTGAGCGACTTTGTCTGCTGGCAATGATACGAAGTAAAGCCTCGCGTGAAAACTCTGGAAAAAACAAACTTAAGAGAGAGGAGACGCTGCCGAGCAAGGGCAACCACTGCTTGGCATCTAGTCGCAGTTTGTACAAGTGAGGCACTGCCTCAAACACTACCTCTCCATCCGTAGGTAAGGGTTGCAGCCTAGCGAGCACGTCGCAATCCGCTTTGTTTTTTTCTAAAAAGAATTCCAGTTGTTTCAGGCTCGACGTAGCTGAAACCATCGAACAAGCGGCACCAGGAGGTTTTTTTTTCTTTTGTTGTCGTGCGCCACCACCGGGCTTCCGACCAATTTTCTTCTACTTGTGGGAGCCAAGGGGAAGGGGGGGGGGGGGGAAGAGACAAGCGGGGGGGGGGGGGGGGGGAAGGGGTTGGGGTATGTGGCGACGGTGGAATCTTTCTCTTCCTTTATGGCAATAACAAAGAATTGACATACCAGAATATTTGAGACACCAAGACCACGTCACAGCCCGTAGTTAAGAGAACCCAGACCGGATGATACAGAACACGGTCCTTATTTTTGGCGGAGGAATTGCAGTAAAATCCAGATTAGAATGACCGACGTTGAAAACGTGACATAAGCTGCAGTGATAGTCTGTACATGGTCGTGCCGGGCGGTGGCGCCCAGCAGGCACACCCAGGCGTAAAAAAGCCAGGCGGCCGTGAGTGCGGCCAAGGTTCGGCCGACAAGGGCCCACGCTTGTTTGTCGGGCCGGGACCCCGCGATACTGAACAGTGTTAGTGCTGATAAGTAGGTTAAGCCTAGCAGAATCGGGTGCGCTACCACCGAACCAGGTAGAGGGCACATAAGCAGCAACATAAGTAGAACATGAGTTTGCGACCAAACCCACTGTAGGACGCGTTCGTACCGAACGTAATAGTAGAGCCACCACTGCACGGAAACAGCCCCTTGGCGGTTCGTTTCGCTGGCCAGCCCTCTGTACAGCCAAAGTGTTAGCCTGCGATTGAAACAGAGCACGCTGCCTCCGGCAAAGTCAGATATAAGCCCATGGAACAGTTTACTCTTCCGGCGTATGGCCCGCCAGGTCCTGTACCTATCGGACAGCAGCAATGTGCCGCACGTTGCCACGTAAAACCAGAATTCGATTATGGCCAAGAGCCTTAGAATTGTGTGCAGGCGTTGGGGCAAACGTGGCAGTGTTTCAGTCTTTTAGGTTCGGGTGGCGGCAGTCCTTGTTGTTGATGCACGGCTGGAAGTTCTTTTTGCACTGAAAACGGGAGGCTCAGTCATCTGTGTCCTTTTGGCTCAGAATCCCAATTAAAAAGCTCAGACAGACAAGGCAGCCGCAGGTAATCAACCAGAGCACTATAAGCACAGAGTTTTCTTTGCATGCTAGTGATGATAGAAGCAAAGACAAGAATGTGTACAGTGCTTGTCCGGTCGCGATTGCTAGCACCAGTTGTTGGTAGGGTATTAAATGCATGCCCTTTGCTTACTTTTATAAAGCTCCCAGTCTCGGGGTGCTTCCTGCCCCTTGCTCTCCCCGCTCCTTCTCTCTCTCTTTGTCTTGCTCTCTCCTCCCTTCCCTGTCCCCTGCCCCCTCCTTCTTCCCCCCCCCCCTCCCTCCCCCCCCCCCCCCCCCCCGTCCTTTCCTTGGACTTGTTCTGGGGGGGGGCAGCCCCGCCCCCCCCTCCCGCTAAAATTTGTAAAACAAGGAAAAGAGCAAAACCTGGCCTCCCCCCCCCCTCCCCCCTTGGTTATGTTAGATCTTGATTTGGTTCGCTTAGCAGAGTGGCTCTCGGAAGCCGAAAGGTATTTGAATCATACGATAGCGGCTGGGCCGCTGGCGCAGAGCATCCGGCCCGGTCTGTACAATTCAAGTGCCTACCTCTGGTTGGGGTTCTTATTTTTAATGTTGTGGCTCGTGCTGGCAACGGCCAAGGCGTGCACTCGCCGTGTGGCGCAGGCCAATCCGGCGGTTGCTCCGCCCGAAACCTCCGCCGTTAAGGATCTTGCGCCAGGAAAGAAAACAGAGTGTAATGATCTAAGCTCCGAGCCCCTGCAGGGTAAACACCCCTGCTGGGACAACAGAAATATCAGGTGGACCAGACTAGCACGCGACAATACCGACGGTCTCTCTAGAATACTGGAAGACCTGTACGAGTGAGGTCCGACCCCCGCCGCAAAAGGCAGCCCCGCGCGAGCGCCAGGCACTGCTGAGTCTTGCTCAGTAGCTCTCGCAGCTCGTCCAGGACGGGTGCAACGTGCGACTCTGGAGGGGCCGCGGGCCCGCCGGCTCACCGTACAAGTAATGGACAAGCTCTTGTGCGGCTTGGCGTCGGCTGGTGCTACTAGGCTGTATCGTCTTTGTCCCAGTGCCGTACCGGTCCTCCATGGTGTCCAGCGAGGGGGGATACAGGTCGTCTCCCGTGAACTTTATTTCTTTTCTTTTCTTCTCAAACCCGTCGTCGGGCCCCGCGGCCCGCGGCCCCGCCTCCTGCGTAGACCAAACAGGCAGTAGAGCTACTCGCGTTGGAGGGCTCAATCGCCAGGTATCCGATAGTCGTGTCACCACGGAGCCAAAACTAGCGCCAGACTGGCACAGCTGTCGCACGCTTTCTTTCCACTGACTATAAAAGGCCTCGTCGCGGCTTCTGGTGGTGCCTCGCAGCGGACCGCTCACACCCACGACAGTGTAACTTTGCTTGGCCCAAGAAACACGCTGTGCCAGCATAGCTTTCTCGCCAAAACCAATAGATTTGCCGGGCGCCGCATACTTGCTGCCAGGGCGAAGGCTAGGGCTGCTCCGCCGCTGAAAAAGGCGGAGCTCTCGACCCTGTATAGAAACCTGTAAATCTTTGCCCTTAGGGGTTGTCACGTAAAGACACTACCAAACGTAAGGAAGTCTGGTCGCGCCCACCCTGCGCCTCCTCAAATGCTAACATTAAAGGCGAGTATGCATTTTCAGAGAGATAATACAACGCGATGTCTCCCAATGGCTTGCTGCTAGTGCGCTGCTTCTTTGACACACCCCGCGCCTATCTCATCAAAAATCCCTCCACTGGTTCTGCCCTTTTAATGTTCTAAGCCCCTCGATCTGCCTGTCAAGTGGCAAAGAGGGGGGGGGGGGGGAGCCCCCACCCCCCACCACCCCCCCCCCCTCACCACAGCAACCCTCCCCCCCCCCCGCCCTCCCTCTCTTCTCTCTCACCCCCTGCTTCTTAGGCAAGGAAATGGGATTGTGTGTCACAATTCTTTTCTTTAAATAAAACTGCTGGCATTGCTGGCCTTGGTAATTAATCGCATATTTCATAGAGCGCCATCATGAGCGAACAGTCGCTTTAAAGCGCCAGGGAGGACAGTAGTGTAAAACCCCTGCCGTATTCAGACTCACAATCGTCGTCGTCGGTATAATTAAAGAAAAACGAGAGCAGGTCAAAGTATTTTGCAATGTTTCTTGTGTGAGTTAAAGAACTAAGAGCACAGAACAGCACAACAGTAAGAAAAGCCGCTGCCTGTATACCGCAGACGGCCTGCAACCAGAGGACGTCTGGCACTCTTTCCAATTTAGAAAGCCGTACACAAAAATAGGTAAACAAACTGGCCGAAGCACCCGCTTGAAGGAATTGACAGATTGACATACAAATATCAGTCTTATCCCTCCGGTAGACTTGGATCAAGGCTATTCGGTTGAGTAGGGCGCTTAGCTCAGAAAGAACCGGCAAAATATCGATGTCCTCGAATTTTTCTTGTCTCACCAGAAAGAGCGTCAGGGTGGTCGACACGGAACAGCCGAGCAAACGAAAGACTTCGTTTGCCCTGAACCCTTGTGAATCGGCAGCAGTTTTTTGCGGGAGTCAGAAGAAGCAGTAGCATTTTTGCCGCGGGGCTCAGAGTAGTAGCAAAGAAAGTAGCAGCAATCAAACAAGGCGTATATCAGCTGGAAGCAGCCACCGACAGCGCCAAACGCAGCGAGGTGAGGTGTTCGGTACAAGGCTGATCGAACAACAGTGCCACATTAATCACAATTGCGATGTAGGCCAGCACCATAAAGCCAGAGAGAAGGACATCGGGACGGAATAGGAGATCGCACATCCGTGATGATGGTGTGCTTTGCTCTGCATACTCCCCAAACATGATCTGCCAGCAGATGTTGACAGCAAGTCTTGTAGATATTTAAGCATATTATTATTATATCATTGTGAGGAAAAGCCCAAGATAAATTTGTTTTTTTGGAGGCAGTGAAAGGGAGGAGAGAGGGAGAGAGAGAGAGTGAGGGGGGGAGGGGTGGGGGGGGGGGGGGGGGAGGGAAGCTATTGCACTCGGGAGCGGGAGAGAGAAAAGAAGGGGGGGGGAAGGGCCCTACAAATGCTACAACTAGAGTTGTAAGGTTTTTGTGTATGGCGGGGCGCATCCAAGGCTCCATAACCAGTAAGTACACTAGTAGACATTAGCCACACACAAACGGGCCGCGGTCGGCCGCCAAGTGCAGCTGCAAACAAAGGGGAATTTCCCACACAGTCTTGTAGATGTTTTTGATGTCTTGGGGCAGGTCGCATCTTTGCACGCTCCCGCCGTCGGCAATGATTTTATCGCGGAGCTGGTCGTTCCAGAGCGCGTCCCCCGGAGGCAGGCAGGGGCCCGAAGAGCGGCTCGTACACGAAGAGCTAAAGCTGCTACAGAAAAGCAATGATCCCCTGTTTGAAAAAGGCAGACAGTTGATCGTGTACCACGACAACAAAAGTCCCGGGAGCCGCGCCCTGTACAGCTCCCTGAGCCGCTATCTAGCTCCCGGAAAGTGTCGCGAATTCCGGGGCGCGTCAGGGAGTGCGAGGGCGGACAGCCAGGCGCTGCCACCTACGTGATATACGCCGGCAGCAAGCGCGAGCTCTTGCACATCCTAAACAGCGTTCTGCCGGCCAAAGACGGTAAGCGGGAACAAAACACAGGTGGTTTGGCGCTGGTGGGGCTGCCCTTCGACATGATTCGCTACCTCCGCATAGCTATGCAAGGTAAGGGTAACTCACAGTTCTACGAGCGCACCTTCACGTGGTACAGCCGGTCCAAGCGCGGGCTCGCCGACCATTTCCACGTGTTCAGACAAGCGGTCGACAGCTACGACCCCCTGCACGGACGGGGGCTGAGTGTGGCCCGCCGGCTCGCGCCGGCCGCCGTCGACTTGCCACCACCGCCGCAACAGCCAGCGAAGCGCGGCGGAAAGAAGCAGCAAAAAACCAAGAAAAGAAAAAGCAAGCGCAGAACCAGGCGCCGCCCATGGTCCCACCAAGAAAGTCCGAAGAAAAAACGCACGACCGGCAGCTGCAGTGCGTGCAAAGGGAATTAAAACTATTGGCCGCGGACCCCTCCAACCGCCTGTTTGAAAAGTCAAGAAATCTGGTTGTTTATATTTCCGGAGAGGCAAAAAGCCCCGCCAGCGATTTCTTGTAAATCGCCTTAGACGACTAATGCCGGGTCAGTGCCGAGAGTTTAAAAAGGTGGTCGAGGGGGTGAACCCCGGCCTCCGCAATACCTACGTACTGCACGCAACCACTGCTAGGGACCTAGCAAGAATTCTTGACCTAATACTACCGCCGGGCAATATAAACCAAGAGAGCAGCCTGTGCGGCTTGGTGTTAGTAGGTCTGTCCAAACCTTTAATTCAACACCTCTCGGTCGAGCTCCCTGCAAGCAGAAACAGGACATATTACGAGCACACACTCACGTGGTACACCGATTCCCAAAACGGGTTGTGTGGCCAAACCCATTTACTTAAACAAGCGATTAAGCGCTTTCTAGCAACCAAAGCTAGGCTTTGACAGTGATCTTCTTTTTTTAATAACTAAAATTTACTTTGTGTTTTTCTTTTATTCGACACCCGGCGTCGTCGGCTGCAAGGTCGCGGCTTCTTTTTTCTGGGAAAGCTCCTCCTGCTCTTGGACGGGCTCTTCCGCCCGCGCGGCTTCCCCCACCGGCGCGCCGTCGCTGGTGCCGCCGCTGGGGAGGGGGGAGGCCTTCTTCTCCGGCTCACCTGCGCCTCGGTCTCGTGGCTCGTCTGCTCCTTCGTGGCTGGCTTGCTCACCTGCGCCTTGGTCCCGTGACTGGTCTGCTCCTCCGCGGCTGGCTTGTTCACCTGCGCCTCGGTCGCGGGGGGTTCTTCCTTCGTGGCGGGTCCCCTTGCTTGCTCCTCCTCAGGCGCCGTTTTGAGTTTTTTTGAAACAGGTGCCGCTGCTAGGTCGTCATGGGGGCTTTCGTGCTGGGGCATTGTTGGTAGCTGTGTTTAAAAAAAAAGTCGAGCGGGGGGTGAGGACAAAAAGCCGGTGGGGGATAAAGCACAGAAAAACACGCTGCCCTTTCTTGTTAGAACAAGGCCAGGGAAGGGGGGGGGGGGGGGAGTGCCCCCCCCCTTTGCCCCCCCCCCCCCCCACCCCAAAGGGGGCGGGGGGAAAGAGGAGGGGGTGGGGAAAGAGGAGGGGGTGGGGAAAGAGGAGGGGTGGGGAAAAGGGGGGGGGGGGGGGGGGGGGGGGGTTGCCCCCCCCCCCCCCACACACACACACACCCCTCTTACTTACGTCCTTGGCAAAGACATATAAAACAAACACTATACGACGCCAGGATTTTCTCCCGGGTTTCTCGCCTTCTTGTGTCTTAGATGTCTCGTTCTTCTTCTTCTTTGGATCTTTACTTTTTTCGCTCTTCTCTTTTGCCTCTGTCTCCTTCTCTGTCTCTGTCTCTGTCTCTGTCTTTGGCGTCCCCCTTTGCCTCCTGCCCCCCCCCCCCCCCCACTAGACATACACTCCCGCATGTTCGACGCTGAAGAGGTGGGCATTTCTCTGTCTTTGCTAAGTAATGTTGCCTCAAAAGTGAAATTCGTCAAGACAGGCAAAGACATCGCCCTGAATTTGCTGGAGTCGCTAGAAAAGTTACACATACTGTCGGCCAGCGAAAACTGCGGCGCTTTGCTTTCTCTTGCTAGCATTGGCTGTAAAGCAACAACCGCTGAAGAATGCCAATGCTGGTCCTGCCGCTTGTTAGCAAGGTACCCTTGCGAGCTTGAAAAGCCATGCGATTGCTTAGTATGCATACAATACTCGGATTTTGGGGGGTAACGGAGAGGCCCAACCGAAGGGAATGTTGGTCTGGGCTGCCATCCTGCGGCTGCTACCGCTGCCTGACCTCCAAGGTCTGGGGGAACCCGGGCTGTGCGGCGCTGAGCTCTTTTTCGGCGCGTGGAAACCATGCTGTTGCGATTTCTCGAAGAAGGTTGCACCTCTACGTAGTGCCAGCCGCAGACATCTCAGCAGAGGAGAATCTGGCTAGGATCTCCTTTGGCACACGATCACGCCCTTCCCATGCTCCCTTGGGAACCCACCTGGGCCTTTGGCAAGCCCCCGGCGAGTGGAGAGAAGAGGGGTGGGACTACGCTGCCATTGGTCTTGATATGATCTCTTGGATAGTTGCCGATTTATGGAGAAAGGCCGGATGGGAAAGGCTGTGCGCTAGGGGGTCTGCCTCACGCAATCGATTGCTTCCCTTGTTGTGCGGGCTTGGGTGCGAGGACTTTTGGAAACGGGCGGGGGGTGAGCACCTGGAGCTAGCTGAACGTCGGGTTAGAATAAAGGCCCTCCTATCGTGTTCGATAGCCACGGACTGCAACTGCACATTGTGCTTGCGGTATTGGTACAAGGGTGCCGTTATCATGTCCGTGGGGGGTGATGTACCAGCAAAAGAGTGGAGGTTCGAGGACTTTCGCTCAGTGGTTGTGACAAATCAGCTGAAGCTAATGCGCAAATATTTTTGCCGCAGCGCTTGGTGGTCGTTGCCAGTACGAGACAAAAAGAATCAGATTTTTGCGGAGCTTCGCCCGGTGGAGCATTGGCGGTACCTTGGCTACTACGAAACGGGAAGGTGCCTCGAGCAGCTACGAGAGCGAGCGAGACAGACCCCCGAGGAAATCGATCTTGAAGCTATTTCTGAAAGTCTAGGTGGGTCTCCATTGCTGGGCTTTAAATTTGTGCAGACGAATACGAGGGGCTCTCGGGAGTTTATCCAGTTCTACCGTCTCCTGTGGCGTGGCTTGAATAGGGATCTACTACATGAGGCCCTGCACCCGGGCGGGCGTTTAGCCTACCCGGCGCCGGAAGCTATTCAGGTGGAGTATTTCGACGCGCACGCCCTTTGGGAGGTGCAGAACGCTACGTTCCCGTGGGGTGCTGTAGTACGGCGGATGATAACGCACTCCTACAGGACATGTACACCAAAGAAATAGAGACGAAGGCAGCCGTTGCCACACCAGAAGAAAGAGAGAGAGATTTTATACCGGGTACTTGTTTGCGTTGATCCTGTACCAAATCAATCCGATCGGAACTAAACTAAAAGGGGGCGAGAGGAGGGGGGAGGCACGAAAAGGAAAAAGAGAGCGAGAAAGCGGGGAGGCTTCTTCTTCTTCTTCTTCTTCTTCTTCTTCTTCTTCTTCTTCTTCTTCTTCTTCTTCAAGCTTCTTCTTCTTCTTCTTCTTCTTCTTCTTCTTCTTCTTCTTCTTCTGCTTCTGCTTCCTCTTCTTCCTTCTCCTCTGCTATGTCTTCTTTTTCCCCTTCCACATTTGTGCCACAGAAAGAGGCAATCATGGCTACCCAGAGCGAAAGCGCAAATCGTCCTGTTGGCTGGCCCAGCTCAGGCGCTGGGCTCGGCTCAGGCACTGAGACCAAGCCAGCATGGCTGCAGAACCTTGCTGCGCAAAGTTGCAATAGGCCAAACTCTGTCTTGGAAAATATGCGTGCCCAGCCCGCAGAATTGGCTAACGCTGACACTTTCACCTTCCTGCTTAAGGTGATTGCGGCAATCGTCGTCCCAGAAGCTAAGGTGATTGATTGTCTGGCCATGCAAGCCCTTTTGCCAGGAAAAAGCAGTGGGCGGATGGGGAAGCCAAGCTGCAAAAAAGAAAATCCAAGAAGAAATTCCAGCACATCAGGATTCGGGGTTTTTCTTGTCTGGAATCAACGTTGGGTTTGGGGGAGGCATTTTAGAGCGTACTGGTTATGGAATGGATGCTGGAGCACATTGGAGCACCATGATCTTGGTTCCCCAGAAGAAAGCCACTCTGCTGGTCATAAACACTCTGCGGGAATCTTCCCGAATCAGTCCAGCGGCAACCGTGTGAGAAACAACCTGAAGGGGATACTGACGTTGGGCAAGGGCGGAGGAGTTGAAATCCAGCTGAGGGTTATCCATTGCTGCGAACAACGCGAGGGTTGGGAATGCGCTTACCAGTCCTCTGCTATCGCTACATATCTCCTGCTAGAACCTCGGCGAGTACATCTCAACTTCGCTCTCCATCCGCAGGCAAAGTTGAATACGATCGCAGCACGGTACAGAGAAAATTGGCGACGCAAACATTGGGCCTGCTTTCCGTGCTTGCATACTTGCGTCCCTGCTGAAACAGGGACAAGAGAAGCGATAAATGCAGGCCAAATAACACACTAGAGACGAAATGAGAGGGGGAGGCACGAAAAGGAACAAGAGGGCGAGAAAGCGGGGAGGGGAGGGGGGGGGGGCAGGGGAGGGGAGGTAGTGAGATATAGACGTCGTCGTCAAAGTTGCCTTAATAAAAAACTAACAGGCCAAAAAGACGAACAAACTAAAGAAGAAACATCACCAGAAAAAAAAGTGGGGAAAAAAAAGGCCGGATGATGCAGTGGTTCTGGGCCCTGCTCGCTATTGTCGTAAGCTTGGCAGATCAGCTCGGGGGGCTAACTAGCAAGTCTCCTGGCTCCTGGCGCGTGAACCTCAACAATGACGGCCTACAGTGGGTGGTGGAGAGGCTTTGCAACAGTGCCGTTAGGCAGCAACAATTACTGCCGCGAATGGCTGCCCAACGCAACAGGCCTGGACGGCCTGCTGCGGGTTAGGCAGCTGGTGTGGTGTAGCTCCAACCCGCAGGTGCTGTATGGCGACGCGTGCCCCGTGCCCAGGTCCGACGTGGAGGCGTACTCCCTGCTCTGCTCGCCGCTGGACCTGCGGCAGCTGCAGGCCGAGCGGCCGAACCCACTGGGCTGGAGGCTGGGGCCGGCGGGCCGCCGCCGGGACTCGGCATGGGACTCGGCATGGGACTGGCTCGCCACGGACGTGGAGCTGATCGCCAGGCGCTTGCTGACGCCCAACCTGACCCGCCTCGAACAACTGTTCACGGCCCGCCCGGGCCAGGCACTGGCGCTGGCCTCCTGGGGGATGGGTGCGGTGCTGGAACAAAGCGGCAAGCAGAACTGGTTCGCGGTCGTGTGCGGCCTGGAGCCCTCGCCCCCCTCCTCGGCCGCGGGGTTGCCCGCGTGGCGCTACTGCTGTCACAATTACAGCAACGTCAACGTGTCCACGCTCGCGGCGACCCACACGGTCGAGTGCCTGGACGTACCGCCCAGGCTGCTCCTGAGCGGCAGCAGCGACCCCACTCCCCCCGAACCCTGCGAAGCCGCGCGTTCGGCCATCGTGCTGTGCAGCGATGCGCACGCTCCGCAGCCTTGGCTGGTGAACTCCGTGCCCGATACCTCGGCTGTCGGCAGGCTCTGCAGCGTGTACTGCCGCTGGCTGTGCCGCGGAGAGCTGCCGAGCTACGCGGGCTGCGCCGGCGCCGGCGAGGGGGCTTGGACGGTGCCGCGCACAGCGTGCCCGGACAGCGGCATGCTGCGGCTGCGCTCCTGCGACCGGAGCCTGCACGACACGCGCTATTCCCCCTGCAGGCCCTACGAGCTAGCGCTGGCCAGGCCCGCGGGCTCGTGCGCGGCCTGCGCCAGAGCAGAGTTTTGCGCGGCCGGAGAACTGGGCTGCCAGTTTGACCGCTGCCGCTGCTGGCTGAACGAGGGGGGCGCCGCGGGCTGCTGCCCGCGGCATAGTTTTTGCCACGGCCGGGGCCAGCTGTGCGAGCGCGGGCGCTGGCCTGCCGCGCTCGCGGGCAGCGCCGAACAGAGCTGACTGGCGGAGCAGCCGTACGCCGTGTGCCTGTGCGACGAGGGTTTCATGGGCGAGCGCTGCGAGGAGCAAGTGCCCTCCGACACCAGCTGCCACCTGTCGGCCCGCACGCGCGCGCTCAGCGCCAACGCGCCCTGGTTGCCGTCCCGCAGCCCCAGCCGCACACCCTCGCGGTCACGCACGACGACGGCTACCCCAAGCCGCTCACCTACCATTTCGATCTCGCCGACGAGGTTGCCTAGGCAAACGCCGACGACCTCCCCCACTGGCCCCCTCAGGCTCTTCCAGGACATTAACTCTGGACTGTGTATGTGCACGCAGAATAGCACCTGGCAGTTGTGACCTACAAACCAAACTGGTTTCCGACGCTGCGCAGCTGGGTGGAGCGATGGCCGTATTTTACGTTACGCGGACCCTACCAGTCTCTCCACATATCTAAGGTACAGCGCACAAACCTACGGGGCTAATCGGTCGGTATCCGGGGGAGTGCAGCGACTCTGCCCATCGGAGACCGGCAGCGTGAACACTGCGTTAATGTGGATGTGGGGCTCGTCCTCTTCTACTTTATGGGAGCTTAGTGGATCTATTTTAATCCAAAGATATACTTGCACCTACAAATCTTTTTTGTCATGGTCTGTCTCCTCGACGCTTCGGGTTTGGTGTATTAAAAGCTCCCGGCTTCCAGGCGAGCGCGTTATGTCGGGGTGGCAGGATCAGACACCAAGTTGCGCTAATTTCCAGTTGCTACAGGAAAGCCAGCTCAACAGTCCAAGTGGCTCGAGCAGCGCATCGCGCTCACCCTTGCCTCTGCCCTCGCCCACGCCTCTGGCCTACGAGGCGCGCTACGGGCCCGTCTACCTGGTGGTCTCGGTTTTCCTCACCAACTTGCAACAGGACCAAGAATAGCTGTGGTGGCTCCGGGCGCAGGGGCGGGGGACCACTACGCTCACGGTACTTCAGACTACCGCCAGTCTGGACCCACGTGCCACCGCCGCCGGCCTGGATGACCTGTACATGTCCATGCTGGCTAGTACCCTGGAGCCGCACGCAGATCGCGTCCGCTACTCAGTCTAGTTTTACAACGAGACCACGCCCTACCAGTGGCAGAGCGTGCCCGTGGGCGGCAACCGCAGCGGCTGGCGGTTCGAATCCCACCCGCTCGGCCTGGAGCCCTTTGGCTCCGTGAAGTGGTTCACGTTGCGTCGCGAAGCCGCGCTGGGTACAGCCCGGCTATGCTGGGCCCCTGTACAATCTGGTGGCGCCGGATAATTTGCTGTGCGTGGCAGCCAGCAGCGCCAGCACTGCCCTGAGCCTGCAGAGCTGCGGCGACGACGGGACGGAGCTGTACGTGCTGACGCGGTACGCCAGCGCCACTCCGACCCGGACGCCCAGCCCGAGCCAGACGCCCACGCGCACCCCCACGCGCACTGGCACGCCTACTCGGTCACCCGACGTGGACGAGTGTGTGCTCCGCACGCATCAATGTAGCGCAGCTGCAATCTGCAACAACACGCAGTTACACTTGCGCGTGCAAACCCGGCTACGACGGAGACGGCCGCCTATGCAGTAACATCAACTAGTGTACACGAAAAGACACTAAAGGGCGGAGCGCTTGCTACCATCCGACACGCAGCTTCGACCCAAGCAATGTTTGCATGGACAATGTCGGCAGCTTTCAATGCCTTGAGTGGGCCAGGATGCGGGTAGAGCGAAACTTTGCTTGCGTTTTCACTTATGCAAACCGTCCCGCCTTCTACCATGCAAGCTCCAAGTGTGGCGATTCCGATGGATGCGCCTATGCCTACAGGCAAGCCGCCGATACCTCGTTTCTTCTCAAGGTTGGAGGCATGTACTTGTACAGTGACTTCCACCTTAATGGTAATGAATGGGTGTTTGCCGCTACGGACACAAATACCTGGAAGGATGGAGCGGCGTTCGATGACAGGTTCAAATTTACGCTCGAACTATACGGTTCCTTGGACTCTGGTAATTACAGGCAGAGGTATATCATAAAATTCAAGATAAAGCCGGATCGCTGTGTGACATGGAATAGATTTAATCTTGGTGACTGGGACTCGGGTCTGTTTGTTCGACCATGTGCTAACTGTCCGCACATGCCGATAGGTGCCTCCGGCACCTACACTGATACCGTGGGCTGTCTCTTCTACTTTACCAACGACATTAACCCGTAGCTTTGAGCTATAGATGTGTAAAAGTTGCAAACTTTAATTAAACAACCATGAAAATGATGAGCAATGGGGAGAGTCGGCTTTGGTGAAGTTCTGCTGTTTCAAGGCACAGTACTGGCGTCCGCAGCCAGCGAGGCGGCAGGTTCGCTGCCCCTGATTCCGTCCCCCCAGCAGGTCTATGTCGCGCAGTTACCTGCGCCGGGGCATCCAACACTCTGCTACCGCGGCCTGAAGAAGAAAGAAGGGGGGGGGGGGGTGGAGGCGCGGGGGGCCGGCCCCCCGGCAGGGAGGGAGAAAATGAGGGGCACGGGGCACCCCCCTTCCTCTCTCGTTGTCGCAGCGAATCCATGGGGGGGGACCCCCCTCGAAGTCTTTCTATGTGGCTCGCGGGCAGAGTAAAGTACCTCTGGTTTCTCTGTGCAAAGAAGCAGACAGAAACACAATTTCGCTCGCAGCCCATGTCGCTCATGCTGGTCTTGTTTGCCACCGTAGTGGCAATCTAGGTGCCACTCCTTTTTTTGCTCTGCCAAAAGAAGAGCGGATTCGCAGTGGCTGCCTTGCCAGCTAACACCGTCGTCAAACGGAAAACCGCCTTGGATGTCTACGATGCCCTGAACAGGAGCCGTTCGCAGGCATATCTTGTCGGGTCAGAGCTATCGGACTCGCCTAAGCGCCCAGTGTGGGACGAGCAGCAGAGACGTGAGCTCCTGCGGGGCTTGCAAGAAGAGGAGACACGCCTACGCCAGAAGATTGAGAGCGAGGTCAAGCGCAGGGCCGAGCAGCACTATGAGTCCCTCGTGAGAGAGCAGGCCAAGCTAAGGCGACTCTGGAAAGAAGAACGGGAGCATCTGAGGCAACAGCAGGAGCTCCGACGCCGAGAGCAGGCCGAACACGACCAGCGCTCTGCCGAGCTAAAGGCACAAGAGCTTAAACACAAGGAGGAGGCACGCCGGTTGGCTGCACAGAGGCAAGCCCGGGTCGAGGAGCTGGCGCGGCGGAAGGAGGCGTTGGACTTGCGGAGAAATTCCTCGAACAAAAGCAGACTGTACTCCTGGCACAACACGCGGCGGAACGGGATAGGCTGCAGGCAGAACAAGGCCGCCGCGAGAGTCTACAGGCTTGGCAGCAGAACCAACAGCTAGCCATCTTGCGAGCGCAACACTTGGAGCTAGCACGGCGGCGCGACGATCTTGACCGGCGCGAACTGAGGCTTGAGCAGCAAAAAGCCGACATGCAGAGGCGTGCTAGAGAGATCGCGCGAGCCAAGAACCAGACAAAGAAAAGTGAGGAGAGAGCACAGCAAGCCCGAAAGGAGCATGAGGCGCTATCCTTAGTCTGGCGGGAGCAACTCAACGCAGCCAGAGCGCAAGACGAAAGAGAAGGCAGTAGTAGCGCTGCCAGCGACGGTGGTGGTGGCTGTGCCGTCGATGGTGACAGGGCACATCAAGGTCTTTGCTAGACAACGCGCAACCGTGCCCCCAGCGCGACAACGACAGGCTCCGCTGCTGGCGGTGTTCCCGGGCGAGCGCTTGTACCACACGAGTGCGCAATGCCGCCATGTGCTTGGCAAGAGCGTCTATCCCCGAATCTATCACCCTGAAAATCGGGAAAACTATTTGTTTGCACGGCACAGCCTGCAGCACTGTCCGGCTTGCGAGTGCCTAGCGCAGTACGCAGGGTTATAATAGGGCCGAAATAAGGGCGCGGTCTTTGCCGCCGGCCGGAGTGCGGCCCTTTTCGGTCGTATCACAGCCCCCCGTGCCCGCTGCTCCCCGCGTGCCTTGCTGGTTCCCGTTGTGCTTTCAAACCAAGGTTTGTTTGGGCGGATCCCTCCCCCCCCCCCCCCCCCCCCACCTCTCATCCCTTCTTTCGCGGAAATGCCTGTCCTAGTACTTTTACCCCCGCGTGTCGGGAGTGTAGTGTGCCGTCCAGCCAAGATCGTGTGCGCACAATGGCCTTTTTACGTTTCTTGGCGGGTACGACTGGAGTCGCTGGGAGCTGGTCCAGGCCGCTTGCGCGGCCTGAAAGGAAAAAGGGGCGGGGGGGCGCGGGGGGGCCTGCCCCCCGCGCACCAGGACTCGCGCCACTAGCTTTGAGCGATAGATGACAGGTTCAGAAGGTTCAAGTAACTATACACTATCTGAGCTGATTTCTACTTTGCTATGAAGCAGGGCTGCTAGAAATTTTTCAATTTTTTTAAGCTTCATAAATATCAGTAATGAATGCCTGCAAGAGCTTTTAGGTGTCACACAAGTTTTGAGTGAGAACAGGCGGTCGAAAGTTGTTGCCAGTTCGCGGCGCCGTGAACCGTCTTGCGGCGGCTTACACTATCTGAAAAATTGGTTTTTTTTTTTACAAAACATGTTAAAAACGATAGATCTATGCAGGACTATGACGTCCGACATCGTACTTACGATTCTTTCAAGTTTGGTAACATGATGGCGTATGTTTTGTGTCTGTCACTGACTCTCACGGCGTCCATCAGCCGCGATTTTTTTTTGGAATTCACGTTATCTATCATAGCTACTGCGTCCGAACTCCTTCCTGATGCTTTACTTGTGATATATACAGTGTGTGCAGTACAAATTTATGACAAACGTGCGTGCACCTTCTTCAATGCAGCTGTCGATGTGTTCCTTGCTTGGGCCAATTCAGCCTGCTGAGCATGACAAGCACAGATAATTACTTGAAAACACTTCAAATACATGCATAAATGATGTTTCGTTTGAGGCTGGATGGCGGCATGCTCACCAGGTTCTCTCCCGGTAGACTTAGTTCACGGCGTTCACGGCGTTCGCGGCGGGCTGGGTATCTACGACTCAGAAACTTTCTGCACAACCCGCAGGCCTGCTCTTCTCAAAAATAAACTTGGATCCGGTTTGTTTTGGCTTTTTAGACCTACATCAATGGCTTCTACTTAATCGACCGCAGCTTGGCACACGTTCAGCCATCCCTTCCCCATTCACGGCGGTTGCGGCAGCTGTCGATGTGTTCCTTGCTTGGGTTAAGTGACCAGACATCTTTCCTCCTCGCCCTCTGCCGGCAGTTGCTGCAGTGAGCCAGTGTTGGGGAGCTGAAGAAGGCAGCTGGTCGCCCTACCCGTCCTCGAATGCCGAGCCCAGCAAGCCGAGCGTTGGTTCACACGGCCTAACCCTAACCCTAACCCTAACCCTAAACCTAATAACCCTAACCCTGCAACCCGCTGAAAGATTTTCTCCGGCACGCTGGCAGGACCCGGCTGGGGCGGCCCAAACACACTGTTTTGAGTCCAAACGGCGAGAGACAGCGAGCTGAGCCGCCCTGGCATAGCCCGGCAGCCTGGCGGGGTGCTGAACCCTAACCCTAACCCTAACCCTAACCCTTGCCTTGAGGCATGGCCTCTGCCGTGGGCTCGCCGGCCTCCGCCGCATGTGGTCCGAATGAGGTCCTGGCTAGGTTCTGCGTGATTGGACCCTTGATCCGGCCCGTATTGAAGTTTGGAGCCCGCGGCCGCAGGTTTGAGTTCAAACGGGCCCTTATCCCGCAAGGTGTGCCTTGAAGCTTATGTGACTGCAACCGTGACCGGGACATCTTAATTTCCTCCTCGCCCTCTGCCGGCAGTTGCTGCAGTGAGCCGGTGTTGGGGAGCTGAAGAAGGCAGCTGGTCGCCCGACCCGTCCTCGAATGCCGAGCCCAGCAAGCCGAGCGTTGGTTCACGCGGCCTAACCCTAACACTAACCCTAACCCTAACCCTAATAACCCTAACCCTGCAACCCGCTGAAAGATTTTCTCCGGCACGCTGGCAGGACCCAGCTGGGGCGGCCCAAACACACTGCTTTGAGTCCAAAAGGCGACAGACAGCGAGCCGAGCCGCCCTGGCATAGCCCGGCAGCCTGGCGGGGTGCTGAACCCTAACCCTAACCCTAACCCTTGCCTTGAGAGCGGCAGCTGTCGATGTGTTCCTTGCTTGGGTTGATTCAGCCTGCTGAGCATGACAAGCACAGATAATTACTTGAAGAAACTTCAAATACATGCATAAATGATGTTTCGTTTGAGGCTGGATGGCGGCAGGCTCACCAGGTTCTCTCCCGGCATACTTAGTTCACGGCGTTCGCGGCGGGCTGGGTATCTACGACTCAGAAACTTTTTGCAGAACCCGCAGGCCTGCTCTTCTAAAGAACAAACTTGGATCCGGTTTGGTTTAGCGATTTAGACCTACATTATGCAATTTTGTCACAAAACTTTAATGCCGCGCATCCAAGACATACATTTTTGTTGCATCTTTGCACGTGTTACCTACTTTTGGTGTGCTTCATAATTCTTTAAAAGTAATATTAAAACTTCTTAAATCCAACGATATCAAGACTGCATCCGTCAAGCCGGAGTGAGCCTGAAGGAGATGCTAGATAGATTATTTCACTAGCACTGAATTTCCAATTGCAAGAAGGAAGCTAAGACTTGTTGCGTAATCTTTATTAAACACAAGTTTCCCAAATTGATTTCGAACCACAAGAAATATATACATATGTTTTTTATTTCAGTACTCATCGCTGGTAAATTTTAAGCGGAATAACATTATAGTGAGACTCATGGTGGCGGCAGTTACTTATAGGATGGTTATTTTATAAAAAGCAACGGATCCCAAACTTGAATATCATTCATTCATCGCCCTCGCTCTTATCGTCGCTCTGAGACTCGCTCTCACTGCCTTGTTGAACCCAATCTGCATCTTCACCCTTGGATGGTTGCTCTTTTTGGTCCAGTCCAAAGTAAGTCTTCTCCGAGCGGGTGCTCCGGGAAGATCTCCGCAAAGACGACGATGCAACCGCAGGCGCAGCTGTCGGTTGCTGCGCGCTTGCCATGGTCAACTCCATTCTGAAAAGGTATGTATATAAGTGTATGTATGTGTGAATGTATGTATTGATGTATATATGTATGTAAAAACATATTAATGTATTAATGATTTGATGTATGTATTAATTTATCAATGTATTTATTGACAGATACGTAGTAAATGATGACCCTGATGCAAGGTTTTCTGCAGACTGCAGAAAGACATTTGCTTAGTAACCCCTGAGCTTGCTTGCGTTTTTTGCTGCCACCGGTACTAAGACGCATGCGTTTCTGACTGAGTCTGGCAGCTGCAGGCTCACCCGGCGAGGACCCTGCCGCGACTGCGGCAGCTGCAGACACGTTCGGTGAATTAGCGGACACTGGCGCGATTGCTGCAGGTGCCGCCAGCGCCGCAATAGCACGTTTCCGAGGGACAACTGCAGACACACCTGGCGAGGACCCTACCACGACTATGTCAGCTGCAAGCACACTTGACGAGGATGATGCAACAATCGCCGTGCGCGTTGCAGGTGCCGGCTCAGAAGAAGCAATTTCCCCAGGAACAGCTTGAGGCACATCTAAAATAGGCTTTGCCGCGACCATAGCAGCTGCAGGTACACTTGACGAGGGACCTGCCGCGAACGCCGCCGCGAGCGCTGCAGGCGCTGGCGCAGCAGAAGCTCCATTCACTTCATCCGCGGATGTGGAGGCAGAGGCAGGCAATGGACGTTGGCCATCATTCCAAACATTGATGAGATTTTGTGCGAGCGCAGACTTGGGCCCACTTTTAGACAGTCCGAGTTGATTGCATAATGCTCTCAGTTCTGCTGCCGAGCAGGCGGCAGTCAGTGCTTCGACAGTTGGTGGTTCCGGGCCATTGAGTAGCTGTTGCGGAGTCACATGGGGCTTGCGGGGCTTTCGCGCTCTTTGTTTTTGCCTGCGTATCTCCCTGACGTTGATAGTAGTCGGAATTCGCGCAAGCTCAAACCGTTGTTGCAGTCGAATAAAATTTGCATTCCTTCTGGAAACGTTCCCTCCGACCCCTCCTTGCCAGGCATTCCAACCACTCGCATGGTCGGATGGAGGATCTGACAGAAGTACCGGTCGGAGCAAGAGCTGCGAGCGCTTGCTGCAGCTCCCGCGATATTCTCGGAAATCCCAAAGAGTAGCTGTCAACACATTATTGGTACAGATGCAATAATTCAAATTCGCGATCGATTTTACTACCATACAGAGCCACAGATCACGATTCTCCTTGATATAGTACAGCTACAGATCGCTAGATTACCTTTTCATGGAATCTCTCGAAGCTCTGCCTCTGACCTTCCCTTTCCACCCCCCCCCCCCACCCCTCCAAATTCTCAATGATTATGTACCTTCAGACGCCAGTGGGTGCTCACGGGCAATTGCTACTCCTGGTTCGAAAGCCTTGTTCCCCTTGGAATCCAGGTACCAGCACCTACAAATGCATGTAGGTATAGAAGCCCTGGGGATAACGCATTCTATTGACTAATGATGATCGAATAAATACACTAAGGCTAAGCTAACTAATGAACCTGATTGAACAGACTTTCTTAACACCCTGGCCGATTCTGTTGTCAGCCGGCTTTGAAGTTGCGATGTGTGGCGTGTTCAGAACGGGTTCCTTAGTTGTGTCGTTAAAGTCTCTCACCGTGAATTGTTCGGGGACTGAAGCCACGTGAGTTTTCGGCCGCTGTCGAAAGAGGTCTGCAAATTCAGAAGCTTGGTAGAAAGCAAGTCGCCTGGTGACTTGCTGTCACCACGCCTGCTTCTTGACGAGGTTGATATGCCAATCTGCGCATAACAGCATTCAATGGACAATGCATGACATCAATTTCAGCGAATCCATCCATCCCTCAACCCATCCATCCATCTATCAATCCATCCATGTATAAAACGAAGGCGTTCAAAGGATGTATGAAAAGGGCACCTTGGGCATCACCATGGCAAGGGGGGGTGAGTTGCCGTTTCGAACTCATAATTTGTTTCTCCAAATGTGTCATGCAGCCACTTCCTGATGCCTGACCAGAAATTGATGAGGTCGTAGGATTTGACGTTGGCTCGGTTGTCACCCGTTTGCAGGACAAAACGCCTATAGAAAAATGCGGTATTACGCTGTACTTGCTCTGTCAATCTGTATTTGCCTTGCGATGCGGCGGCTGGGGAACCATCGGGTATGTATCTGAAACTTGGTGAACATCTGCTCCCAGCACCATGCAGTTGTTGCGGCCGTCATGGATCCTAGAAGTGTAATACGTGATATTATGTAATATTGTCATAATGTGTGAATGTAGAACAATGTATGATCATATTAGTATTCCTATATATGTGTGTTATGTTGTTTGTACCCTTTCCAAAGACAAGAAAAGCTTCTCGTGTTGGTATATCATCCCCTTCCTCTGCATAGAAAATTGAAAGTATGCAGAAGAGACGTAGAATTTTTCTCCATTGTATGAATAAAGACCGCCGTAGTCGTGTACCTACATGTATGATTGTATGCATGTGTGCATGTATGTAATTGTATGTGACATTGTATGTATGTAGTCAACACAGTGACTGTACCATGAGACATTCATCTTGGTGCATTTCCCGCTGGTAGTCGGCGATGTAGGGCTTCATGATGGCTTGCAGCCCCTTGTGTCGCTCGTAGTCTTGCAAAGCCCTCCTGTTTGCATCGATTTTTTGGTCCAGCGCCGCCAACCCTGCTGTATTTCCATCCTTTGCAAGCTGGATTTTTTCCTGCTTCCATGCCTCAACCTTTACATATATATATATACACACACACACACACATATATATATATATATATATATGATCATTTTTCAATAATAGACAGGTCTGTATGGTAAATCATAAAATAAGCCTCAGAAACACATAAGACATACACGGGAAAACAGAAAACACACCTATGTTTTACAAAAACACACCTTTGTTTTGACAAAAATACGACAAACTAAGCACACTAAGAGAGATTTGGTCAAAATGACGACAAAAACCATATTTTATTATCATAAAATATATATAAATTTCATTTATACGGTTTTTGTCGTCATTTTGACCAAATCTCTCTTAGTGTGCTTAGTTTGTCGTATTGATAAATGATCATAAAAAACATAAGGAATAAAAAGAAAAAGTCAATAATTAAATATTTTTTCATATTGAGAAAAAATATGGACGAGTTTAATATACAACTTGCGGGCACGGGACACGAGCAAAGCAACCACGGGGCAGAATGTGGAACGAGACAGACAGAAAATTTATCAAACAACTGAACATAGCAGACACAGAGCAAAAAATATATGATGTCGTATCAAACTTTTTCACTAGTGATGCGAAGCCGTCAAAGGCTTTTCGTAATGCTATTTTGTTATTATTTAGTAAAACAACAACAGACGATGAAATGCTAAAAGCGATGCAGATTATTTATCCAAAGTATGCTATTGTTTATCCGAATACAACTTCACGAAGGCGACGACTTTCTGAAGTGAGAACGAGGGCGATTAAACCAAATCAAAGCAAGAAGGTATATGAAATGTCTAAATTAGATAAATATTTCAATATCAACAAAGACGAGCGAATAGAAATTGTTGAGGGATATAAAAAAGATGTCAAAGCGAAAAACGAACAAAAAATTCAGATTGATGTGCGGGAGGTAATGGCAAAAATGAATGAAATGATTTTAAGTAATGACCCTTATTTAAAGTTGTTGGCTTTAATGTTAGCAATAGGGGCACGACCTGTTGAGATATTTGACAAAAACACTTATGAATTAATAACTGATAAACCGAGCTGGCTAAGGGTTGATAACTTAGCAAAAAAGAGAGAGGGACAAAAAAAGAACTGGACTGAGAGACCCGTTGTTTTATTAACTCCTTCTTTTGTTATTGAACAAGTAAATTCAATAAGAAAGCAGTTATTATCAACAAAGAGGGACAATTAGACAAACAAAAGAAAAACGAATTGAACAAACGAATAATAAAGGTTTTCCCGTGGTTGGCAGATTACACACAGAGAAGCAGTATGTTAAGAAAATCATATGCGAGTTTGTCATATACAAATTTTGCTGACCCGAAAACAACAAATTTTAATACTTGGGTTTCCAATGTGTTGGGACACGGCGATATGCTTTCGAGTTTTTCTTATTCATGGGTAAATGTTGTGGACCCCCGTGAGATGATGGAAGAAGGAATAAAAACCGAACTAGAGGAATTACGAAGGAAAATTGACTTATGTCTGAATGTCAAAGGGGCAGAAAGTGAAAGCGAAAACGAGGGCGACGACGGCAAATATAAACCCTTGGGGAAAAAAGCAAGTCGTGAAGATAAGTTTGAGTTATTAAATAAAATTTGGAATGACTACTAGACAAGAATTATGGTTTCTGTCTTTGATACATCCAGTCGCTTTTCATCTCTTGTTCTCTTTGCGCCACCAACGTCGCGGCGGTCGCGGAAGTGAAAATCTGGATACAAGTTGTTTTCATGATTGTTCATCTGTATATACCCTATAAGCGGTTGGTTTTGCTCACTGTAAAGGTTTTGAAAGGATAACATGAGATGAATGACAATGGGGTCGTGCTTGGCTCAAAAGCTCCATCGGACAACTTTATGGGTAAATCTAGGACCTAGTCTCCCAAACCGAATGCCGCAAAGCGAAAACAAAGGAAGTGTCCGTTACCAAGGATAGGAAACGCTTTTTAAGCGATATCAAGTAAGTGCCGCAAGTCTGAGTTTGTGAAATTACGTTTTAGCCATCGGGCAAGGCTGGAGCCGTGAGTTTGGAAAAGGCTGGAGCCGTGAGTTTGCAGCGAAACTTTCGTCTGCGTCTTGAACGCGTTACCACCGCGACAAAAATGGTATCAACGTGCTAAGGGTTATGATCCGATGTGAAAAAATCATTTACAGCAAAAAAATTTGAATAATAATGTCCATGACCCCCCCCCCCCCAACACTATCTGGTGAAAAACGGACTTTTGCCGCGACATGCCGCGAGTGTCTTTAGCCACCGCCAACCAGAGAAGTGACATTATGGACTTGAAACGTGGTAAGTACAAAGTAAATATGGGGAGAAGCAAGGTGATCACGAAAGATTGCTCGCGGCAGGCATGCTTCTGAAAATAGAAGCCATAAATAGCAAAAAGCAGATAGTGTACTTGAACCTTCTGATCCTGTCATGTGTAAAAGTTACACGCTTTAATTAAACAACCATGAAAATGACGAGCAAGGGGAGAGTCGGCCCTGGTGAAGTTCTGCTGTTTCAAGGCACAGTACTTTGGCTGGTGACGTAATAAGGGTTGGGCTTTCATTGACCCTGCCGCGCGCGGCAGGGGGTTGGGGCTACCGACACCGCATGCACGAAGCACACAAAACCCTCCGTGAGAGAGAGGGTTTGCTAGGGTCACAAACGCCCCGCCGGAGGTAGTCGGATAGTGGGGAGGCCCCCCCCCTCCTTCTTCCCCTCGCCCCCCTCCTCTCCTCCTCTTGCTCCCCTCCCCTCTAGCTGCACTTTGATTCTTTAGCAGGATGGGCGCTCTTGCTCTTTCAGTGCATTAAAAAAAAAAATAATAAATAAAAAAAAAAAAAAAAACTTTACAGACCCCTATCATTGAGAGCATGGAACTGGCGTCCGCAGCCAACGAGGCGGCAAGCTTGCTGCCCCTGACTGCGCCGCGCACGCTGGCCCGTCTACCAGCGGCTGGCGACGATTGGTTGTTGTTGTTTAATCAAAAGTCTGTTAGCCCCGCCAGCCGTTGATTCCGTCCCCCAGCAGGTCTATGTCGCGCAGGTACCGCCGGGGCATCCAGCACTCGGCTTCCGCGCAGGCCGCTTGCGCGGCCTGGAGGGAAAGAAGGCCCCCCCCCCCCCCCCCGGGCAGCGAGAGAGCAGAAATGAGGGGGGGGGGGGGGGTACAAGGGGCATGCCCCCCCCCCCCTTCCCCTCCCGTTGTTGCAGCGAATATATGGGGGGTGGGGCACCCCCCCCCCCTCCCAGAGTCTTCCTATACAGTTTGGGCGTCCTCCCCCCCCCCCCCCTGCCTTCCGTCCCTCCCTAAGGGGAGCCAGAGGGGGGGGGGCCTCGAAGTCTTTCTATGTGGTCATGCTGGTCTTGTTTGCAACCGTAGTGGTAATCTGGGTGCCACTCCTTTTTTTGCTCTGGCAAAAGAAGGGCTGGGCAGCTCGCGCTAACAAAAGCATTTTCGATCTAACCGAATCTATCGCCACAAAACGATTTGTCTTCAACACAGCTAGCTCACATCTAGCGTCTCGGATAATGGCATCGCAAATGGACTGCTTTGTTGTTTCCTCGGGTTTTTGTAGTTGTGTAGACCGCAAGGACACACCGGCCACGGGCATGCACATCCAATAGCTATATTGGCCACTTCGCCTGCTCCAGGTCCGAAACGCACGCAGAACCGTGGGTACAATGCCCTTCGTCTCACGATGCAGGTATAATTGCATGCTCACCTCAAGGAACACGTTGTTGGTCTCTGGTGCCGTCTCAATTTCCTTGTTAATATCAGACGTGATTTCCTTGAATACCAGAGACTTTTTCCAGATGAAGACAGGGTTCTGCTTTTCTATATCTATATCCCTGTCATTTCCCAAGAACAAAGCTTGAAATTTGGCATTGCGACATGTCGCGATATCACAAGGGTTTTGGACCCAGTCTTCTGGTACTGCCTGCAGCTCTACACAGTTTTGATCGACTTCGTCTTGCCCGCTAGGGTCCATGTGTACTTGTTCAGTGAGCACCTCTGGAACATTGAACTCTTCCTACGTCAAATATTGTTCCAGAAGCTTTAAACCTTGTCTGGCAGTGCTTGCACTCTGATTGTCTTCAAAACAATCGTCAGGGATAGGCGGCGGGTTTCGTCCAAAAAACTTGCAGCCCGATCTTCCATAGCTCTGACGAGCGTCGTGAATAAAAAACCGGACGCGAATCATTAATGGGCCCTTGCTGAGCAGGGTATGATTCAGAAGGCAATGCTTCTTGCGAACATGCGGCATTTGTTCGGCTCTCTTTTATCATCATCATCTAGACCGCTTGCGTGGTCTGGAGGAGGCGAGAACTAGGGGGGGGGGGGCTCTCCCCACCCCCCTTCCCACCACCCTCCACCCCTCCCTCCCCTCCCTTTCCCTTTGCCCCCTCTCTCCTATCTTTAAAATACAAACAAAAAAGAAAAGAACGCTCCTTCAAAAAAAAGAAACCAGGCCCAAGCCCAAGCCCAAGGTCCCCCGGCAGCAGTGGCCATGGCAGCCGCGACGCCGTCCTCTGCATCCTCTGGGATGCCCGTTGCCCCCTCCTCTAGGATTGGTCTTTTGCAAACAGAACTCCAGGCCATCCTGACGCGCGCGTCGGCCCGCGTCTTTCGAGAACGCTTCGAGCCCAATTTCACTCTCATGTCCGGCGGCCGCCTGCACATCCTGCCCTCCGAGCGCGCTAGGCTCAACACCTTGCGGCGCGTCCTCGCCTGCCTGGCTTGCCCCGGCCTCTCGTCGAAGTCTTGCACATGACGTTCTGTAAGCTCGTCGATCTTGACTCCAAGCAGATCCCACGGCTCTCGCCCGCACGGTTTGGCCAATTCTTGCGCGCCTTCCTGGCCGTGCTGGCTTCTCTGATCATCTCGCGCCTCGTCGCGAGCGGCTGGGACCCTGCAGCCGCGCGGGAGGCCTGTACCAGCCACAGTCGCACGGCCCTGCGTCCAAGTTCCAAGTCGAACACCTCGAAGACTGCTCGCGCTCGCGCAAACTCGTCCAATTCGTCAAGTTGTCCTTCCACCTAGTCTTGAGCGGGCTGGCTCTCCATGGCCACTGGGCAGACGCCGGCCTCTTGGTCCAGGCCGCCGCCCATGCCTTCCCGCTACACTTCTCGGAATACCCAGACCTGCCCCTCAGGTCCGTTGTCGATCTCTCCATCTACAAACAAAAAGCAGGCTGTCGCTTCGTGTACTGCGACAAAACAGAACGGCGCCCCTGCGAGGGCTGCTTCCAGCAGGGCGGCCCTCCACCCCCCCCCGCTACCCCTTCAACAAAAACTGCCACACGCACGTCCCCGCCCGCCGACCCATCCTCCCTCTCGGCGTCTTCAGCCCGCTAGCGCGGGCTGAAAAGGAAGAGCAGGGGGCCCCGCCGAACTGCACCTGCGACGGGATGGGCAAGGGGGCGGGGGTCCTGCTTGTCTAGTCCGATATTTTGGCTTCACCCCAGCCATTAGCCTCTGCTAAGCTCAACTAGACGAGTTTACTGCTTCCGCCAGCGTTGGCGACTGCGAGGGTGCCCCGAGCGCCCCGGTTTGGCAAGAGCAGGATGCCTCCGTGCGTTTCAAGCGGCAGGGTCCTGCGGCTCCCGCCCCTCAGCGGGGCCGCGCCAGCAATACCCTCGTCGGGATCGTCTCGCTCATAACGAGCGTCTGCATGTGGTGGTGGTTCATTATCGCTCAGGACGAGCGTCTTTTGCGACGAGGAGAATAGATTCTGGAAACAGAGGGAAATAGTAGTAGTAGGAGAGCTGGTGGTGGCAGTAGTAGTATATGTATAACATTGTATATATATATACATATATATCGCGTGGACACACCCTAGTAAAAGCAAGTCTAGACAGATAGAGAGTGAGTAATTATGATTATTATTATTATTATTATTATTATTATTATTATTATTATTATTATTATTATTATTATTATTATTATTATTATTATTATTATTATTATCATTACCTGATCATCATATGCATTTGGTTCATTACGCTTCAAAAGAAGAAACGCGTATAACTGCCCACTTCCTGCGGCTTTGACACCACACCTGTATGACTGGAGAATAAACCTCGGCGGCCGACACAAAAACCCAATAGTGTCTCGATGGTCGAACGACGTGTGGTCGACATAGCAGCTATCAACTACCATGACGTATTTTACCCTCTCATCCCGTATGATTTTGGCAAGGATTTTCTCCTTGTCGGTGGGGTTCCATCCTCTCCAGAACAAATATACTGTTATTTTTTTGTCCATCCCAAACAGAAATCAATATGATCCGCTTGGGCTTGAGAAGTCCATTGAATCTTTGGTTCGGAGTTAGACCAAACAACACAGTCAATCGACTGGTTGTATGAAGGCTCGGAACAGAAGCAGCCTGGTGTGGGACACACCCCTGTCTCATGAGCATGCTGGGCAAACAATCTGGTGTAGTGTTGCCATTTAACCTGGAACGGAACACTAAAGTCTCTTTGCTCTATCCCAGAGACCGCACCCCAACCATCTGTCAAGGCAAACAGAAGAACATCGCCCGGTCCACATCCTATATCTACAAGGCACATGTCTTTTTTTGCAGCCCTGGGGATCCCTGCAAAACAGGTTGCAAGAGAATTACTTGTTAGCGTCCCGCCGATGCCATCGCCACAACTACCTAGGTCTGTCAAAGATTGAGGACCTCTCAACCGTTGCGCTAAAATTTTTCGCCAGCGAGGGGCTGGCAAAAGAAACCTAGGATTAGGGGTTTTACAACTGCATGCACTCAGTGAAAAAATATTCTGAGTACTACAGCGTGCACAAACCCATGAGGGCATGACCGTGTCCACCTCCATTGCCGAGGCATCGATACCGCAACCGGTACCCTGCCAAACAAAATTATACTATTATTATTATTATTATTATTATTATTATTATTATTATTATTATTATTATTATTATTATTATTATTATTATTAGGGAGTACATAGGCCATCGGTCCTTTCCATGGGCTGATTGGTATAAAGCTCCTAGAGTAATGTTCTATGCCGTCACTTCCTTTATTCCACCGATTGGTGTGGAGACTTTCCTTATGGAATGGAGGACTGGATGCACATGGCCTTTTGGCTCAGCAATTGGCAGGAGATACACTATTATTATTATCATTATTATTATCATTATTATTATTATTATTATTATTATTATTATTATTATTATTATTATTATTATTATTATTATTAGGGAGTACATAGGCCATCGGTCCTTTCCATGGGCTGATTGGTATAAAGCTCCTAGAGTAATGTTCTTTGCCGTCACTTCCTTTATTCCACCGATTGGTGTGGAGACTTTCCTTATGGAATGGAGGATTGGATGCACATGGCCTTTTGGCTCAGCAATTGGCAGGAGATACACTATTATTATTATTATTATTATTATTATTATTATTATTATTATTATTATTATTATTATTATTATTATTATTATTATTATTATTATTATTATTATTATTATTATTATTATTATTATTATTATTATTATTATTATTATTATTATTATTATTATTATTATTATTATTATTATTATTATTATTATTATTATTATTATGTCTTGCCAGGTGAGAACTACAGGCTGTCATCAAGGTTTACCCTTTCGGGAGCAACGCTAAGCTTGCCCGTCGCCGTCGTGCTGGATGAAGTCTACACACACACAATGGATGCGCGTGTGTTGGGGGGGGGGGGGGCGGGGGGGGGGGGGGGATGGGGATTATGATCATTATGTCTTGCCAGGTGAGAACGAATGTCATCAGGACTTACCATTTTGGGAGTATTGATAACGCTATTGGTGTCCGTTGCCGTCGTGCTGGTTGAAGTCTACACACACACACACACACACACACACACCCACACAACAACACAATATATTATATATATATATATATATATATATATATATATATATAAGGGCAAGCGCGTCGACGTCGTGGGCAGACATAAATTAATTGTGGATATGTGTGTGTGTGTGCGTTTTTTTTGGGGGGGGGGGGTGACCTGGGCATCTTGCCCGAAACCGTTGCTGGTTGGGCTCTGTGACTCACCTTGAGACAGACTTGAACAGGTGCTTGAGCCAGGAGATGCGAGCATTAGTTCCCTTGATACATATGTGCTTTGTAGGGCCCTCTGAGACCCACCTTGAGACTGGAGAGAGAGAGAGAGAGAGAGAGAGAGATTGCGTGTCTGTGTGTGTATGTATGCATATGTATATATATATAAATATATTTGTTTTGTGTTTTTATTATTAATTTTTTTAATTTTTTGATATTATTTTTTGTTTTGTTTTTATGTATGTAGATATAGGTTATTGCACAATGTAGCTATAATAATGGTATTACAGTTGCAAGGGTAATTACCTAGGTAGCTACTACTACTACTACTACTACTACTACTTCTACTACTACAAAGGAAGAAGAAGAAGAAGAAGAAGAAGAAGAAGAAGAAGAAGAAGAAGAAGGAAGAAGAAGAAGAAGAAGAAGAAGAAGAAGAAGAAGAAGAAGAAGAAGAAGAAGAAGAAGAAGAAGAAGAAGATTCGAAGAGGAGAGAGAGAGTGCGTGTCTGTGTGTGTGGGGGGTGGGGGGGTTACCATGGCCAGGGAATCTGGACTGGAAGTGCCTGCGGCAGGAGATGCAGTTGGGCTTTGTTGGAGGCTCTGCGACCCTTGAGACTCGTACTATATTAAAATTATATATATATATATATGTATATATAGATAGGGGGGGGAGGGGTAGTTGAAGTATTCGGACGCCAGTAAGGGTTGTCAGCCCTCAAATATATATATTATATATATATATAGAGAGAGAGAGAGGGAGAGAGAGAGGCAGAGAGAGAGGCAGAGAGAGAGGCAGAGAGAGGCAGAGAGAGAGAGAGAAAGATAATATATATATATATATATATAGAGAGAGAGAGAGAGAGAGAGTCAGTGTGTGTGTGTGTGTGCGAGAGAGAGAGAGAGAGAGAGGGGGGGGGGGGGGGGGGGGAGGGGTAAAAGGAAAGTACCTCAGCTTCCATTCGCTGATGGTTTTCGAGTAATTTTTTCAAATGGGCCCTGAATCTAAATTTGTCGGTCCACTTATCAGGTCCAATTAAACTGGGGATGGTGTCCACAATCTGCACACATAATTGATTTACGTATGTGCGTGTGTGTGAATGTGTGTGTGTAAGAGAGAGAGAGAGAGGGGGGGGGGGGGGGAAGCAGTACCTGTTCATGTTCTCGGCAAAGTTGCCACAATGCCGTGCCATCCAAGCTTTGCACCTTTCGGAGCCAATCTACGACTTTGTGCTGCCTCCAGGTGGAGACAGGGGCTCGGAAAGGGTCGTCTTCCACATCAACCATTGGACTTGAGGCCGCGATAGTGAGATCTATAGTGGCTTCCATACCGCTTGCTACTTGAAGCAACTCGAGAGGCGATGCTTTTGCACCCCCAGATGTGTGGTGGGACGAATTCAAACTGACTATTCGTTGGCACGTGAGAGAGATTTGGGCGCATTGGGACATTCCTTGCCACTGGGAGAGCAATGTGAATAAATTATTCCACAAAGTCATAACTAGTCGTTGCCACTGGGGTAGTTGAGCTCAATGCGTCCACGTTCTTGAAAAAGTGTTCGTTAAGTCGTTAACTTGTGCAGAGAAAACGGTTCCGGCCATGCTAGCAAAAAAAAAATCACTGAAATTTACCGAATTCAGCGCTTGTGTTTTTTTACTAATTTGGCAGGAACATTGCAAACTGGATTTCTTTACGGAGACTAGAAAAAAAAAAAAAAAAAAGACACAACCACTTGACCTCTCAAAGCAAAAAGCAGAGTAGTGTCCTCATCTGCGTGGTGGTGCCCTCCGATAAGGTTCCAAAAATAATTGTCACATAACTATTGACACTCAAACACCAAATTGCATGTAAAACTTGCTTAGTGTTCTCAATTTTCCAGGATTTTTTGTCTGTTAAAGGGTGGGTGTGTTGCGACACACAACCACCAATAGACTGCCGTTGCACACGCCCTCGAGAAAAAGACTTGAAAAAAGGAGAAAAACTCTCGGAAATGAGAACACAAAGCAAATTTTACATGCTATGCTGTTTGAGTGAGTGACAATGTCGGGCAAGTGGTGAAACGACAAATATTTATATCACGAACACGACCTGCAAAGCTATAACGGACACTTGCCACACTAATGGTGTAGCCAGTGTCCGTGACAGCTTTGTACATATAGGTCGTGTTCTGGGTGGTATACTTTGCATTTGACTGATTGGTTGCGTGTTTGTACATGTCTGTGTGTAGGTAGATGCTGAGTCTCCCTTGCTTTCTTTCACACACACACACACTTACACATGCAGGTAGAAATGTTATTTCGAACGCAAGACACCCACGCTAGTATGGACCTCAAGGTGATGGAGGCCATCTACAACAACGAGCACTTGCGCTTCCAAGCGTTGGATTCGAAGAAAGAGGTCTCTCTCTCTCTCTCTCTCTCTCTCTGAAATGGGTAATTCTCTTGGTATTTACCTTGGAAGTTACTTTGCTGATTCTGTATGTGCGATAATTACTGTATATGTATTGATTATGTGATGTGTGTATATTATTACGTCTTATCATTATATGCATATGCATGTATGTATTATATTACAACACATAACCAAGCCAATTGTTTACAAGTTGACATGCTATCGGTTGTGACCCTATTCCTGTACTTGGGGTAAGTTGGAGCGGTCCGAAGGATTCCATCTTGTTACACCGCCGACTTATGGGCAAGGCCCGGTTTTTCGGGTCGCACATAGTCGGATAGATGCATGTACAAGGTGCCCCGTGTTGCCCAGGCCTTCCTAGTTGGTCAGGATGCCGGTCACAACCAATGCATCAATTTGTCTGAGTGCTGCCCGTCCAGTTGGGCAGTCACCAAACAAAATTGGCGAGAGTCCCCTTCTGGGGACATTTTATACATTGTAAATATATATTAATAATACTAATCAATCATGGTCACCAGAATGAGTATGAGTATGCTGATTGCATTTTGTTTGTTGTAAGCTGAAGAAACCGCCCCACTGGGATACAGTCTTGCGCAGACTTAAGCAGGTCTCTCTCTCTCTCTCTGTCTTTGAACTAATAATTCCATAAAAGCAGGAGTGACTATCAGAGTAATGACCTAGCAAGTACTTCGGAAAATTTTAATCACTTAGCTTATCCTGCTTTGTTGCGTGCGTGTATGTAAATGTATTATTGTATGTGTGTGTGTGTGTGTGTGTGTGTAGGATGGCGTGGAATGGACCGCGTACGATGTATGCCCCGGGGAGTGTAAACGCGGTGCCTTCTGGAAAGACAGGTGCCCACCACCCTCTCCAACCTCCACTAAACACACCACACCGAGGAAAGAAAAACCGAGCGCATTTAGAAAGAAAAGATGGGAGGACGAAAGGTTTTGTGAGCCGCGGCTGGTGGAGTTACGGTGCAGAGGTGTGGCATCGAGCTTTGTGCGGGCGAAAACTCCACCATAGAGGTGGGGGGATTTGTGCAACCTTTTGACATGTGATGGATCACGCCTTGACGCAGATGGCATAGTTCCGATAGCTCTTACATGCGGTTGAGAATACCCAACTTCATAATATAAAGTTAAATTGAATGCAGTGTTACCACGTGCATGTGCTCTTCCAGCCCTTCACTTGCATTGCATCCATGTGCACCAAATGCGTCGACCCCACCAGCCAATGCCTTGCCAATCGTCCGAATCAATATTTTAGTGTGTTCGTATGCTGCTTTCTTGCAGCACCTTTGTTGGCGGGGTGATGACTAATGGGCTTTGTTATGGTGTGATGTGTGTGGAGGGCTGATCGGTTGAGCTGCGTTGACTGTAGCACCTGCCGAACCTTGGCCAGGAAAGTGTGGATTCCGAAGTACGTCTCCCTGACCACAATAGCTAGTGGTGTTATGCAATGTGCGTCGATTAGATTCCCAAGTATTCTCCTTTCCACATATGTTCGATTGCTTACCAACACGATTTATTGTGTAACGTTGTGTGTGGAGGCTGGATCAACTTTTGGAGTCTATTTTCGAAAACGAGGACGTGGCGAAAGACTTGGAGCAAGTCAAGCAAGTGGATCTGGCTCGCAAGCAGGCAATGACTGACAGGAAATTCGAGAATCCTCCCAAGTACCATGACATCAGGGACAGGTATGACTCGCTTACCTAACCACCGCCACCACCACCCCCCCCCCTTATCATTGTAGTTACCTTACTAATTATCATACAGGTAGCTTAAGGTAATTATCACTGCAATTATTCTAAGGATAATTCACAATAATGGCACTTACCCTGCACATCTAAAGGTGATTCCCATGGTACTTACCCTAGTCAGTACTTAGGACCATTACTCCAAGGGTGATTCCCATGGTACTTACCCATCCCCCCCCCCCCCCCCTGTATACCTAAAGGCGATTCCCATGGTAATTACGCTAGTCAGTACTTAGGACCATTACTCCAATTGCAAGGGTGATTCCCATGGTAATTACCACCCCCCCCCCCTGTATACCTAAAGGCCATTCCCATGGTAATTACGCTAGTCAGTAGTACTTAGGACCATTACTCCAATTGCAAGGGTGATTCCCATGGAACTTACCCCCCCCCCCCCCTGTATACCTAAAGGCAATTCCCATGGTAATTACGCTAGTCAATACTTAGGACCATTACTCCAATTGCAAGGGTGATTCCCATGGAACTTACCCCCCCCCCCCTGTATACCTAAAGGCAATTCCCGTGGTAATTACGCTAGTCAGTACTTAGGACCATTACTCCAAGGGTTATTCCCATGGTACTTACCCCCCCCCCCCCCTGTATACCTAAAGGCAATTCCCATGGTAATTACGCTATAGGACCATTACTCCAAGGGTGATTTCCATGGTACTTACCCCCCCCCCCCTGTATACTTAAAGGCAATTCCCATGGTAATTACGCTAGTCAGTACTTAGGACCATTACTCCAATTGCAAGGGTGATTCCCATGGTAATTACCACCCCCCCCCCCCCCTGTATACCTAAAAGCGATTCCCATGGTAATTACGCTAGTCAGTACTTAGGACCATTACTCCAAGGGTGATTCCCATGGTACTTACCCACACCCCACCCCCCACTTTATAATTACCAGGGTAGTTTTACTCCAAGGGTGATTCCCAATGGTACTTACCTTAGTGAGTACTTAGGGTGATTATCAGGGCCATTACTCTGAGGGTTATTTCCATATGGTACTTACCCTGCATAGCTGGTAAGTATCATTTGTATGCAATATGCATGGTAAGTATCATTTGTATGAAGGTAACTGAACTGGTAAATCTAAGTTTGTTGTCTTCGCCTTGGATGTATATGCGCTTGATGCTCTGGAAGACAACAAACATGGATTTATCACGCAAGGGATACGGTGACTTGGGCGACATTATTATCGCTTCTTTACTCACTGTGTGTAATGACTGTCTGATATACAACTTTATTTGTACTGTTTTCGCTCTTGCTTGCGCGATGTATGAGCTCGAAATACATGTTTGTGTTTGTAAGAGGCACGAACAATCGGACCTGTCCAAGCTCTATATAATAATAGAATCATATCAACATATCATATCTAACTTATCGATATCTATCTATCTATCTATCTATCTATCTATCTATCTATCTATCTATCTATCTATCTTAGTAGTAGGAGGGCAGTACGTGACATGGCAATTACAGATCCAACATCCTTACTTTGAGTGTAATTATCATGCTTGTCACTCGCTTCCCCCCTCTTGCTCTTTATTACTAAACTGTACTCTATATATATAATGTATGCAGGGGCAAACCATTACGCTTTGCCACCGTGTTTATTCTTACCTCACGAGTCACTTGAAACCGCCCCCCCCCCCCCCGAAAGTGACAACTGCAGTTCTGAAAGAAGCAGAACGTATTCTGCCTCCTTTCGGAACTGCAATTGCTTTTAACTGCTTTAATGGGCTGCTGTAATTACTAGGACTTCAACGAGGCTCTCTCTCTCTCTCAGAGTCTCTCTCTCTCTCTCTCTCTCCCCCCCCCATATATATATGTATGTATATGTATATAAAAGAAATAATTAGTGTGTGCTTTGTAAAAGATTGAAAGAAGAACTACTTAGTCAGAGATTTGTGCTTTACGAGTGTTGCATGCGACTTAATTCATTCATGTCACATTCGTAAGACACCATTACAATACTACTTAGAAAACAGTATGTTGCAACCGAGACTTTCGCGAGGTATATTAAAGAAACAATTAGTGTGGGCTTTGTAAAATATTGAAATGTGTGCCTCAATACTACTTAGTCCGAGGTTTCTGAACTACATCGCCACGACGACGGCGGAGGATCTTAAAACGTCTTTGTGCCTTGGTTACACTATGGATGGCGCCCCTGCTCAATTGCATGGTCGAGGCTGGAACTATTCTTTTTGGACTGGCAGCGCGGAGATTCTAGATTTGACTGAAAGTATCGCACTGACACTGCTTACCGACTTCACTTGAAGGACTTAATGAGCCAAAAAAAATTTTCCCGTTCATGGAACCTTTGATCGAACAACTGAATGATTTGAAGCTAAAATGTGGTTTTGTTGTGGCAGATGTGCCGGCGTTACACAAACTTTTGAGTCATCAAAACATGGGCTATAATGGTTGCTTTTGGTACTGGTATAATCCTGAAAGATCTTTTAGCAGAATGAGTTGGTTGACTGAAGAAGATGCTGCTGCTAAAACTAACTCTGAATATTTATATTTAGGGGAGCTTAAGGTTAATGTTTTCCAAGACAAGAGTGTTCTTTTTGGATGGACTGATAATATAACTCAATGTGTATATCCTGACTATATGCATACTATCAAGAACATTGCTTTTCATTGCATGCAAATGTTCAAAAACCAGAGAAAGTTATCTGCTCTTCATTATCCTGCTAAACCAACAAAGAAAGAGATTGTGAAAAAGCGTGAAAAAGAATGAGAGAAAAGAAGAAAGAAAACTTTAGAAAAAGGGGGAACTCCGCAGCAACTCAGCGCTGAAGCGCAACAAGACAAAGATAAAAAAGAAACAGAAAAAGTGAACGATATTTACAGGAAAGATATTACAGCTTGGGAAAAAGGAAGAAAGATGTTGAGGATGAGAATGCAAAAAGAAGAAAAGAAAACGAAGCACTGCTTAAATGGTGCATAAAGGAAGAAGAATTTTCGAAACTTAATGAAAAGTGGAAGACATGGTGTAAGCAATCTGGACATAGATGCACTTCTGTGCCTTTTACTCCAAAGAAAAATACTGGACATTCACACTTCTCCTCAAATGATTGGATCAAGTGGTTTAAACTTGCAGGAAATTCCAAAGCACTCAAACAAGTTCTTGATGAAGATGTTTTCCGATGCGTTCAGCAATTGTCCTTGGTCAACAAAATGGATGTGTCGGTATTAATATAACTCTCTCTCTCTCTCTCTCTCTCTCTCTCTCTCTCTTTCTCTCTCTTTCTCTCTCTCTCCTCCTTGCTTTATGATGTATCATTAATATCATGTTTGCGCACCTAGCTATTGTGGTCAGGGAGACGTACTTCGGAATCCACACTTTCCTGGCCAAGCTTCGTCAGGTGCCACAGTCGACGCAGCTCAACCGATCAGCCCTCCACACACATCACACCGTAACAAAGCACATTAGTCATCACCCCGCCAACAAAGGTGCTGCAAGAAAGCAGCATACGAACACACTAAGATATTGATTCGGACGATTGGCAAGGCATTGGCTGGTGGAGTCGACGCATGTGGTGCACATGGATGCAATGCAAGTCAAGGGCTGGAAGAGCACATGCACGTGGTAACACTGCATTCAATTCAACTTTATTCTATGAAGTTGGGTACTCTCAACCGCATGTAAGAGCTATCGGAACTATGTCATCTGCGTCAAGGTGGGATTTCCCATCACGTGTCAAAAGGTTGCACAAATCCCCCCACCTCTATGGTGGAGTTTTCGCCCGCACAAAGCTCGATGCCACACCTCTGCACCGTAACTCCACCAGCCGCGGCTCACAAAACCTTTCGTCCTCCAATCTCTTTTTTTTCTTCTAAGTGATTCGGTTTTCTTTCCATGGTTTGGTGTGTTTAGTGGATGTTGCAGAAGGTGGTGAGCACCTGTCCTTCTAGAAGTCGAAGCGTTTACATTCTTTGGGTCATACATCATACGAGGTCCATTCCACGCCATCCTACACACACACACACACACACATATATACAATAATACACTTGTACATACACACACACACACACACACACACACACACACGTAACAAAACAAGATGTAATGCCCCCAACATTAGCTCGTAAAAAGTCGGTAATACAACCAAACACAGTCCTCAAAAGATGAGAATGATGTCTCGTTATATTAGCTCAGTGAAGCCAAAAAGGAAAACGGCAACAGACCAGGAATAAAATGGCATCAGGTCCAATCCGGACAAATAATACTGAAAAGCAAGCTGGTGCACCTGTCACCAGGAAAAGGTACTTTTTACCGGAAATCCGGGGGGTGATGCCTACAGTACCCCCTCCCGATTTTATGACGGAAATAGCATTTTTGTCATACACCTTCTTTCTGCAAATAGTATGCGCTATGGAGTCATGCCACACAGCGCATCGACCCACGGATAGACGCTAAAAGACGATAAATATATCCTCATACGGCATGTCAAAGCGGATTCTCCAGCCATTCTTGTAGATTTTTGAACTCCTTCCCTCAATCTCTTTTTTTTTTTTTTTTTTTTTTCTCGGCAGTATGTCAAGAACATACGTACTATTAATAAAAAAATACAAGCAACGTGGTGCTGTAGTACGATTCCCCCTTTGATCTCCTTTTTCTTCTTATCATTATCATTACTATTATTATTATTATTATTATTATTATTATTATTATTATTACTATTATTATTATTATTATTATTATTATTATTTAGGGAGTACATAGGCCATCGGTCCTTTCCATGGGCTGATTGGTATAAAGCTCCTAGAGTAATGTTCTATGCCGTCACTTCCTTTATTCCACCGATTGGTGTGGAGACTTTCCTTATGGAATGGAGGACTGGATGCACATGGCCTTTTGGCTCAGCAATTGGCAGGAGATACACTATTATTATTATTATTATTATTATTATTATTATTATTATTTTGGACACCGTGATAGCCCAGTGGTCAAGTTCTACCATCTGGGCCCTGTCACCAGTTCGATTCCCGTCGGTGCCACCAGTATTTTCATTGAACATACCGATCCGTCTGGACCAGTATTTTCATTGAACATACCGGCCCGTCTGGAAGTGTTGGAACTGCCCTTGCGGGGGTGTCATTAGAGCTTATCGTCAATTCTTCGTACTCCCCTCACGGGTGAGACGATGGAGGCGCATGTGCAGAAATGCATCAGCCATTGACAGAGAAGCACTATTATTATTATTATTATTATTATTATTATTATTATTTATTATTATTATTATTATTATTATTATTATTATTATTATTATTATTATTATTATTATTATTATTATTATTATTATTTGGACACCGTGATAGCCCAGTGGTCAAGTTCTACCATCTGGGCCCTGTCGCCAGTTCTATTCCCGTCGGTGCCACCAGTATTTTCATTGAACATACCGGCCCGTCTGGAAGTGTTGGAGCTGCCCGTGCGGGGGTGTCATTAGAGCCTATCGTCAATTCTTCGTACTCCCCTCACGGGTGAGACGATGGAGGCGCATGTGCAGATTTGCATCAGCCATTGACAGAGAAGCACTATCATTATTATTATTATTATTATTATTATTATTATTATTATTATTATTATTATTCACAGGGAGATCGTAAGTACATTGTCTTTTTTAATGACATACCCTTGTATAAGGCGGATATCCTATGATATAGTATTAGGGGGCCAGTCCTAATAGCTATATCCGAAGTCGAGGTGTATGTACCCGACCCTGCGATATACCGACACAAGTAGAGATTGACCGTGCTCAGGTACGACAGTATATAATCTAGTAAAAAATAATTTAATGAAAGTTTCAGAGAGCATTTCATTTTCGAGAACATCATCCCAGGACTTGGAAAGGGTCATACCCGGGAGCACCATCGCTCAATACACTAGCGATCCCCGTATACGGTGTAGTATCATCGTCGATCGACCTTTCGCACTCGTATGTTGCGATCGAATGCCAAGTTATATCACTGAGTCTTTTTAATATTCATATTGATAACTGATGATGCATGATCAAATCATAATACGCCGTGGGCAATCAACCAGTTGGTTTGAGACGCATAAAGAAAAATAGTTTCCTTGTTACTGCCTTCGTCGTCTGGCGCGGATTTCTTTACCTGGTGGAGGACCACCAACAAAAGTCAGATCAAACTTTGACTGTTCGAGAATGTCCCAGATCTCATTAGGGATTCCGCCCAACGATAATTCAAAAGGGATATCAAGCACTCCTCTTGGCAGTGTCTGAATGGTCCACGCAGTGTAATCCTTGTCTCTGGGAGTAATTGTATCATCCCATGTCTCGAGACTTTTTGCGTCTTTATATACTGGCAGATAATGTCTTGCCTTTGGATCCTCAACCGGGTCCATACTTCTCCAGAACTGGAGTATCGGTTGTACTATTTTTGCGGCTGATGATATTTTGAGTGTCCGTGTGACACGCATCTGTCGTGGGACCGCCACGACCCGCATCAAGTATAAGTCTGAGAGAGTGTCATCAGCGACATGTTGTTCCGCTGGTCTCATCAGATAGAAAGCATCTTTCACCCATGCGATGGTTGCTATCGCATCGCCTTCCTTCCATCGCTCATGGACAATCTCAACGTTGCCCGCGTTTGGGTCAGTGTCCGTCCCCTCCTCCTCCTGGTGGACGTCCTTTGATCCCATCGACCTCATCGCCTTCCTCGGTTGGTCGTTGATAAGATCATTCCGCGCTCTCCTTAGCTGCGCCTCTGTGATCTTCTCCTTCTTTCCGCTATGCTCTCGCGGAGACTTGGACTGAGTCCCCACCGCGCTTATGCGGTCAGTCTTCTCCTTACTGTCCATCTTACTCTCCTCCTTCTCAGCTATCGGTGCCCGATAAGCATCGTCTTAGTCTATGCCAGCCTCCTTGTGGATGGGCGGCACCTCTTTGAAATCATCTTTCATCCGTTTTAACGCCTCCTCAACGGATTCATCTTCCAATAAGAAGGGATCATACTTAATCAGCCTTCTTACATTCACAATTTGCACCTTCCCTCTACCCCTGATCTTGTAGTTCAGAGGTCCCGTCTGCTCCATAATCTGATAAGGTCCTTTCCAGTGAGTGAACAGCTTAGAGCTGACTCCTTTCGGGACCTGAGGATACAATAGTACAATATCCCCGACCTGGAATTTGATCTGATCCAAGTGCGCTTGTCGCACCCCTTCAGCGTCAGTCTTTCGGCGCTCCGCCTCTCTATGCGCCCTGACTATTTGTTCCGCCTCCATCTTCACTCTAAGTCTCATCCCAAACAACTCATCCGCATTCGCCCAAGTGTCTTTTGGGTGAAGGAGCGAAGTCGGGATATCAGGCTCACGCCCATATACTAACTGATATGGCGAGATTGAGCTCTTCGAGCATCCTAACGCCGTAGAGGGTAGACAGCTCATAGCAAACGCAAATGATGGTGCTGCCTCGACCCATGCTCTTTGATTCTCCTTCTTCGTGCAATACATCTTTAGTGAGGCTTTGAGGGGTCTGTGTACCCGCTCGATTTTCCCATTAGCTCGCGGGTTATAGGCAGTAACATATTGCCATTTCATCCCGTAATACTTAGATAGTTTGTCGATGACCTCGTTATTAAAGTCCGAGCCTCGATCAGAACATATCTTTCTTGGTACTCCGATCTGTGAGATGATCCTATCGATCAGCGCCTCGGCCGTCGTCTTGCCGGTAACGTCTTTGACAGGGATGATCCACACATAGTTGGTGGCTCTGTCAATAGCCGTAAGGAGGTATTTGTAACCATCCTTCGATTCTGGGAAAGGTCCCACATGATCGATGTGTATAAACTCAAACATCCCCGCATGAAGAGGAAATTCGCCAATCAGGCCGAAATTTGCCTTCAGTGGTGTTTTGTTTATCTTGCACGGGATGCATGCATCCACCGCCTGATCTATCTCCTCCTTCATCTTCTTCCACCAGAATCGCATCGCTACGAACATGTGAGTTCGTTGTCGACCCGGATGCGCCAAAAGTGGGCAATTGTGGGCTGCGACAAATATAAATCGTCTCAGACTCTCCGGTACCCAAAGGGTCCATTTGTCCGGCTATGACGCATAGCGACCGTGAAGGCCCTTGTACCACAGTAGACCATCTCTCCATCCCATCTCCTTCACTGATCTTTGATCGCTTTCGTCATCTTCAGCTCATCCGGGTTCTGATATAACTGTATGAGTTCCTTAAACTCCGGATCTTGAGCCTGTTGTTACCTCCATGCGGTAGGCGAGGCTATATGGATACTACCATCTTCTAGCCGTATCCCGATTCTTTCCGGGTCATCGTCTAGGTCACTTCTCCGCTCTTGAGGAGGCTCCGCATAAACATCCTGCGTCTCCTCTTCCTCTCTTATGTTCGCCTTTGCATTCTCATATACCTCATAGGACCACTCAGCGTCCTCCTGGGTATGTAGCTCACAACATATCCCGTGATCCGGGCCTTGTGGACTGTACCGTAGACCTGTGCGGTCATATCGGACTCCACTCGCCATCTCCATCGCCTCAATGTGGCTGACCTCATACACCTTGTCAGTGGACAAGTCTTCCATCTCCACCGTGGACACCAACGCCGATACTTCTGAGTTAAACTCTAGCCTAGAGAGGCTATCAGCGACCACATTTCGCTTCCCCGGTAGATGGACCATTGTAAAATCGAAACAAGACAAGAACGCTTGCCACCGCGCCAGCCGTCCAGTCTGTTCATGATTCATCAACCATAACAGGTTATGATGATCAGTTCTGACAGTAAATTGAGGTCCTCCCCACAAATACTCTCTGAGCCTCTTGAGGGCCCACACCACCGCTAACGCCTCTCTTTGCCTTGTGCAATAGTTTCTCTCCGCCGCACACAACTTCCTACTAATAAACATGATTGGGCGTAATTTCTTCTCCTCATCCTCTTGTTGTAATACAGCCCCAATCGCAAACTTAGATGCGTCTGTATCGACTACGAATTGTTTCGTAAAGTCGGGCATCGTTAACACCAGTCCTCCGTCTTTCGGGTCTTTATAAATAAGATCTTTGAGCGCATGAAACGCTTGCAAAGCCTCTTTGCCCCACTTCTCAAAGTCTCCAAAATCTATCATTTTCTCCAACTTAGCCCGTGCTGCACCCCAATCGGGTATAAACTGGCTATAGTATTGCGCCATCGCAAGAAATGAGTGCAATGCAGTGCGGTTCTTTGGTATCGGTCGATTCATAATCTCCTCCCTCTTCTCTTTGGATATCGAGACTCGATTATGGGAGATCTCGTACCCTAAGATACGCAATTGGCAGGAGATACACTATTATTATTATCATTATTATTATCATTATTATTATTATTATTATTATTATTATTATTATTATTATTATTATTATTAGGGAGTACATAGGCCATCGGTCCTTTCCATGGGCTGATTGGTATAAAGCTCCTAGAGTAATGTTCTTTGCCGTCACTTCCTTTATTCCACCGATTGGTGTGGAGACTTTCCTTATGGAATGGAGGATTGGATGCACATGGCCTTTTGGCTCAGCAATTGGCAGGAGATACACTATTATTATTATTATTATTATTATTATTATTATTATTATTATTATTATTATTATTATTATTATTATTATTATTATTATTATTATTATTATTATTATTATTATTATTATTATTATTATTATTATTATTATTATTATTATTATTATTATGTCTTGCCAGGTGAGAACTACAGGCTGTCATCAAGGTTTACCCTTTCGGGAGCAACGCTAAGCTTGCCCGTCGCCGTCGTGCTGGATGAAGTCTACACACACACAATGGATGCGCGTGTGTTGGGGGGGGGGGGGGGGGGGGCGGGGGGGGGGGGATGGGGATTATGATCATTATGTCTTGCCAGGTGAGAACGAATGTCATCAGGACTTACCATTTTGGGAGTATTGATAACGCTATTGGTGTCCGTCGCCGTCGTGCTGGTTGAAGTCTACACACACACACACACACACACACACACACACACACACACACACACACACACATATATATATATATATATATATATATATATATATATATATATATATATATATATATATATATATATATATATATATATATATATATATATATAAGGGCAAGCGCGTCGACGTCGTGGGCAGACATAAATTAATTGTGGATATGTGTGTGTGTGTGCGTTTTTTTTGGGGGGGGGGGGGTGACCTGGGCATCTTGCCCGAAACCGTTGCTGGTTGGGCTCTGTGACTCACCTTGAGACAGACTTGAACAGGTGCTTGAGCCAGGAGATGCGAGCATTAGTTCCCTTGATACATATGTGCTTTGTAGGGCCCTCTGAGACCCACCTTGAGACTGGAGAGAGAGAGAGAGAGAGATTGCGTGTCTGTGTGTGTATGTATGCATATGTATATATATATAAATATATTTGTTTTGTGTTTTTATTATTAATTTTTTTAATTTTTTGATATTATTTTTTGTTTTGTTTTTATGTATGTAGATATAGGTTATTGCACAATGTAGCTATAATAATGGTATTACAGTTGCAAGGGTAATTACCTAGGTAGCTACTACTACTACTACTACTACTACTACTACTACTACTTCTACTACTACAAAGGAAGAAGAAGAAGAAGAAGAAGAAGAAGAAGGAAGAAGAAGAAGAAGAAGAAGAAGAAGAAGAAGAAGAAGAAGAAGGAAGAAGAAGAAGAAGAAGAAGAAGAAGAAGATTCGAAGAGGAGAGAGAGAGTGCGTGTCTGTGTGTGTGGGGGGTGGGGGGGTTACCATGGCCAGGGAATCTGGACTGGAAGTGCCTGCGGCAGGAGATGCAGTTGGGCTTTGTTGGAGGCTCTGCGACCCTTGAGACTCGTACTATATTAAAATTATATATATATATATATGTATATATAGATAGGGGGGGGAGGGGTAGTTGAAGTATTCGGACGCCAGTAAGGGTTGTCAGCCCTCAAATATATATATTATATATATATATATATATAGAGAGAGAGAGAGGGAGAGAGAGAGGCAGAGAGAGAGGCAGAGAGAGAGGCAGAGAGAGGCAGAGAGAGAGAGAGAAAGATAATATATATATATATATATATATATATATAGAGAGAGAGAGAGAGAGAGTCAGTGTGTGTGTGTGTGTGCGAGAGAGAGAGAGAGAGAGAGGGGGGGGGGGGGGGGGGAGGGGTAAAAGGAAAGTACCTCAGCTTCCATTCGCTGATGGTTTTCGAGTAATTTTTTCAAATGGGCCCTGAATCTAAATTTGTCGGTCCACTTATCAGGTCCAATTAAACTGGGGATGGTGTCCACAATCTGCACACATAATTGATTTACGTATGTGCGTGTGTGTGAATGTGTGTGTGTAAGAGAGAGAGAGAGAGAGGGGGGGGGGGGGGGAAGCAGTACCTGTTCATGTTCTCGGCAAAGTTGCCACAATGCCGTGCCATCCAAGCTTTGCACCTTTCGGAGCCAATCTACGACTTTGTGCTGCCTCCAGGTGGAGACAGGGGCTCGGAAAGGGTCGTCTTCCACATCAACCATTGGACTTGAGGCCGCGATAGTGAGATCTATAGTGGCTTCCATACCGCTTGCTACTTGAAGCAACTCGAGAGGCGATGCTTTTGCACCCCCAGATGTGTGGTGGGACGAATTCAAACTGACTATTCGTTGGCACGTGAGAGAGATTTGGGCGCATTGGGACATTCCTTGCCACTGGGAGAGCAATGTGAATAAATTATTCCACAAAGTCATAACTAGTCGTTGCCACTGGGGTAGTTGAGCTCAATGCGTCCACGTTCTTGAAAAAGTGTTCGTTAAGTCGTTAACTTGTGCAGAGAAAACGGTTCCGGCCATGCTAGCAAAAAAAAAATCACTGAAATTTACCGAATTCAGCGCTTGTGTTTTTTTACTAATTTGGCAGGAACATTGCAAACTGGATTTCTTTACGGAGACTAGAAAAAAAAAAAAAAAGACACAACCACTTGACCTCTCAAAGCAAAAAGCAGAGTAGTGTCCTCATCTGCGTGGTGGTGCCCTCCGATAAGGTTCCAAAAATAATTGTCACATAACTATTGACACTCAAACACCAAATTGCATGTAAAACTTGCTTAGTGTTCTCAATTTTCCAGGATTTTTTGTCTGTTAAAGGGTGGGTGTGTTGCGACACACAACCACCAATAGACTGCCGTTGCACACGCCCTCGAGAAAAAGACTTGAAAAAAGGAGAAAAACTCTCGGAAATGAGAACACAAAGCAAATTTTACATGCTATGCTGTTTGAGTGAGTGACAATGTCGGGCAAGTGGTGAAACGACAAATATTTATATCACGAACACGACCTGCAAAGCTATAACGGACACTTGCCACACTAATGGTGTAGCCAGTGTCCGTGACAGCTTTGTACATATAGGTCGTGTTCTGGGTGGTATACTTTGCATTTGACTGATTGGTTGCGTGTTTGTACATGTCTGTGTGTAGGTAGATGCTGAGTCTCCCTTGCTTTCTTTCACACACACACACACTTACACATGCAGGTAGAAATGTTATTTCGAACGCAAGACACCCACGCTAGTATGGACCTCAAGGTGATGGAGGCCATCTACAACAACGAGCACTTGCGCTTCCAAGCGTTGGATTCGAAGAAAGAGGTCTCTCTCTCTCTCTCTCTCTCTGAAATGGGTAATTCTCTTGGTATTTACCTTGGAAGTTACTTTGCTGATTCTGTATGTGCGATAATTACTGTATATGTATTGATTATGTGATGTGTGTATATTATTACGTCTTATCATTATATGCATATGCATGTATGTATTATATTACAACACATAACCAAGCCAATTGTTTACAAGTTGACATGCTATCGGTTGTGACCCTATTCCTGTACTTGGGGTAAGTTGGAGCGGTCCGAAGGATTCCATCTTGTTACACCGCCGACTTATGGGCAAGGCCCGGTTTTTCGGGTCGCACATAGTCGGATAGATGCATGTACAAGGTGCCCCGTGTTGCCCAGGCCTTCCTAGTTGGTCAGGATGCCGGTCACAACCAATGCATCAATTTGTCTGAGTGCTGCCCGTCCAGTTGGGCAGTCACCAAACAAAATTGGCGAGAGTCCCCTTCTGGGGACATTTTATACATTGTAAATATATATTAATAATACTAATCAATCATGGTCACCAGAATGAGTATGAGTATGCTGATTGCATTTTGTTTGTTGTAAGCTGAAGAAACCGCCCCACTGGGATACAGTCTTGCGCAGACTTAAGCAGGTCTCTCTCTCTCTCTCTGTCTTTGAACTAATAATTCCATAAAAGCAGGAGTGACTATCAGAGTAATGACCTAGCAAGTACTTCGGAAAATTTTAATCACTTAGCTTATCCTGCTTTGTTGCGTGCGTGTATGTAAATGTATTATTGTATGTGTGTGTGTGTGTGTGTGTGTGTAGGATGGCGTGGAATGGACCGCGTACGATGTATGCCCCGGGGAGTGTAAACGCGGTGCCTTCTGGAAAGACAGGTGCCCACCACCCTCTCCAACCTCCACTAAACACACCACACCGAGGAAAGAAAAACCGAGCGCATTTAGAAAGAAAAGATGGGAGGACGAAAGGTTTTGTGAGCCGCGGCTGGTGGAGTTACGGTGCAGAGGTGTGGCATCGAGCTTTGTGCGGGCGAAAACTCCACCATAGAGGTGGGGGGATTTGTGCAACCTTTTGACATGTGATGGATCACGCCTTGACGCAGATGGCATAGTTCCGATAGCTCTTACATGCGGTTGAGAATACCCAACTTCATAATATAAAGTTAAATTGAATGCAGTGTTACCACGTGCATGTGCTCTTCCAGCCCTTCACTTGCATTGCATCCATGTGCACCAAATGCGTCGACCCCACCAGCCAATGCCTTGCCAATCGTCCGAATCAATATTTTAGTGTGTTCGTATGCTGCTTTCTTGCAGCACCTTTGTTGGCGGGGTGATGACTAATGGGCTTTGTTATGGTGTGATGTGTGTGGAGGGCTGATCGGTTGAGCTGCGTTGACTGTAGCACCTGCCGAACCTTGGCCAGGAAAGTGTGGATTCCGAAGTACGTCTCCCTGACCACAATAGCTAGTGGTGTTATGCAATGTGCGTCGATTAGATTCCCAAGTATTCTCCTTTCCACATATGTTCGATTGCTTACCAACACGATTTATTGTGTAACGTTGTGTGTGGAGGCTGGATCAACTTTTGGAGTCTATTTTCGAAAACGAGGACGTGGCGAAAGACTTGGAGCAAGTCAAGCAAGTGGATCTGGCTCGCAAGCAGGCAATGACTGACAGGAAATTCGAGAATCCTCCCAAGTACCATGACATCAGGGACAGGTATGACTCGCTTACCTAACCACCGCCACCACCACCCCCCCTTATCATTGTAGTTACCTTACTAATTATCATACAGGTAGCTTAAGGTAATTATCACTGCAATTATTCTAAGGATAATTCACAATAATGGCACTTACCCTGCATATCTAAAGGTGATTCCCATGGTACTTACCCTAGTCAGTACTTAGGACCATTACTCCAAGGGTGATTCCCATGGTACTTACCCATCCCCCCCCCCCCCTGTATACCTAAAGGCGATTCCCATGGTAATTACGCTAGTCAGTACTTAGGACCATTACTCCAATTGCAAGGGTGATTCCCATGGTAATTACCACCCCCCCCCCCCCCTGTATACCTAAAGGCCATTCCCATGGTAATTACGCTAGTCAGTAGTACTTAGGACCATTACTCCAATTGCAAGGGTGATTCCCATGGAACTTACCCCCCCCCCCCCCCTGTATACCTAAAGGCAATTCCCATGGTAATTACGCTAGTCAATACTTAGGACCATTACTCCAATTGCAAGGGTGATTCCCATGGAACTTACCCCCCCCCCCCCCTGTATACCTAAAGGCAATTCCCGTGGTAATTACGCTAGTCAGTACTTAGGACCATTACTCCAAGGGTTATTCCCATGGTACTTACCCCCCCCCCCCCCCTGTATACCTAAAGGCAATTCCCATGGTAATTACGCTATAGGACCATTACTCCAAGGGTGATTTCCATGGTACTTACCCCCCCCCCCCCTGTATACTTAAAGGCAATTCCCATGGTAATTACGCTAGTCAGTACTTAGGACCATTACTCCAATTGCAAGGGTGATTCCCATGGTAATTACCACCCCCCCCCCCCCCCTGTATACCTAAAAGCGATTCCCATGGTAATTACGCTAGTCAGTACTTAGGACCATTACTCCAAGGGTGATTCCCATGGTACTTACCCACACCCCACCCCCCACTTTATAATTACCAGGGTAGTTTTACTCCAAGGGTGATTCCCAATGGTACTTACCTTAGTGAGTACTTAGGGTGATTATCAGGGCCATTACTCTGAGGGTTATTTCCATATGGTACTTACCCTGCATAGCTGGTAAGTATCATTTGTATGCAATATGCATGGTAAGTATCATTTGTATGAAGGTAACTGAACTGGTAAATCTAAGTTTGTTGTCTTCGCCTTGGATGTATATGCGCTTGATGCTCTGGAAGACAACAAACATGGATTTATCACGCAAGGGATACGGTGACTTGGGCGACATTATTATCGCTTCTTTACTCACTGTGTGTAATGACTGTCTGATATACAACTTATTTGTACTGTTTTCGCTCTTGCTTGCGCGATGTATGAGCTCGAAATACATGTTTGTGTTTGTAAGAGGCACGAACAATCGGACCTGTCCAAGCTCTATATAATAATAGAATCATATCAACATATCATATCTAACTTATCGATATCTATCTATCTATCTATCTATCTATCTATCTATCTATCTATCTATCTATCTATCTATCTATCTATCTATCTTAGTAGTAGGAGGGCAGTACGTGACATGGCAATTACAGATCCAACATCCTTACTTTGAGTGTAATTATCATGCTTGTCACTCGCTTCCCCCCTCTTGCTCTTTATTACTAAACTGTACTCTATATATATAATGTATGCAGGGGCAAACCATTACGCTTTGCCACCGTGTTTATTCTTACCTCACGAGTCACTTGAAACCGCCCCCCCCCCCCGAAAGTGACAACTGCAGTTCCGAAAGAAGCAGAACGTATTCTGCCTCCTTTCGGAACTGCAATTGCTTTTAACTGCTTTAATGGGCTGCTGTAATTACTAGGACTTCAACGAGGCTCTCTCTCTCTCTCTCAGAGTCTCTCTCTCTCTCTCTCTCCCCCCCCCCATATATATATGTATGTATATGTATATAAAAGAAATAATTAGTGTGTGCTTTGTAAAAGATTGAAAGAAGAACTACTTAGTCAGAGATTTGTGCTTTACGAGTGTTGCATGCGACTTAATTCATTCATGTCACATTCGTAAGACACCATTACAATACTACTTAGAAAACAGTATGTTGCAACCGAGACTTTCGCGAGGTATATTAAAGAAACAATTAGTGTGGGCTTTGTAAAATATTGAAATGTGTGCCTCAATACTACTTAGTCCGAGGTTTCTGAACTACATCGCCACGACGACGGCGGAGGATCTTAAAACGTCTTTGTGCCTTGGTTACACTATGGATGGCGCCCCTGCTCAATTGCATGGTCGAGGCTGGAACTATTCTTTTTGGACTGGCAGCGCGGAGATTCTAGATTTGACTGAAAGTATCGCACTGACACTGCTTACCGACTTCACTTGAAGGACTTAATGAGCCAAAAAAAAATTTCCCGTTCATGGAACCTTTGATCGAACAACTGAATGATTTGAAGCTAAAATGTGGTTTTGTTGTGGCAGATGTGCCGGCGTTACACAAACTTTTGAGTCATCAAAACATGGGCTATAATGGTTGCTTTTGGTACTGGTATAATCCTGAAAGATCTTTTAGCAGAATGAGTTGGTTGACTGAAGAAGATGCTGCTGCTAAAACTAACTCTGAATATTTATATTTAGGGGAGCTTAAGGTTAATGTTTTCCAAGACAAGAGTGTTCTTTTTGGATGGACTGATAATATAACTCAATGTGTATATCCTGACTATATGCATACTATCAAGAACATTGCTTTTCATTGCATGCAAATGTTCAAAAACCAGAGAAAGTTATCTGCTCTTCATTATCCTGCTAAACCAACAAAGAAAGAGATTGTGAAAAAGCGTGAAAAAGAATGAGAGAAAAGAAGAAAGAAAACTTTAGAAAAAGGGGGAACTCCGCAGCAACTCAGCGCTGAAGCGCAACAAGACAAAGATAAAAAAGAAACAGAAAAAGTGAACGATATTTACAGGAAAGATATTACAGCTTGGGAAAAAGGAAGAAAGATGTTGAGGATGAGAATGCAAAAAGAAGAAAAGAAAACGAAGCACTGCTTAAATGGTGCATAAAGGAAGAAGAATTTTCGAAACTTAATGAAAAGTGGAAGACATGGTGTAAGCAATCTGGACATAGATGCACTTCTGTGCCTTTTACTCCAAAGAAAAATACTGGACATTCACACTTCTCCTCAAATGATTGGATCAAGTGGTTTAAACTTGCAGGAAATTCCAAAGCACTCAAACAAGTTCTTGATGAAGATGTTTTCCGATGCGTTCAGCAATTGTCCTTGGTCAACAAAATGGATGTGTCGGTATTAATATAACTCTCTCTCTCTCTCTCTCTCTCTCTCTCTCTCTCTCTTTCTCTCTCTTTCTCTCTCTCTCCTCCTTGCTTTATGATGTATCATTAATATCATGTTTGCGCACCTAGCTATTGTGGTCAGGGAGACGTACTTCGGAATCCACACTTTCCTGGCCAAGCTTCGTCAGGTGCCACAGTCGACGCAGCTCAACCGATCAGCCCTCCACACACATCACACCGTAACAAAGCACATTAGTCATCACCCCGCCAACAAAGGTGCTGCAAGAAAGCAGCATACGAACACACTAAGATATTGATTCGGACGATTGGCAAGGCATTGGCTGGTGGAGTCGACGCATGTGGTGCACATGGATGCAATGCAAGTCAAGGGCTGGAAGAGCACATGCACGTGGTAACACTGCATTCAATTCAACTTTATTCTATGAAGTTGGGTACTCTCAACCGCATGTAAGAGCTATCGGAACTATGTCATCTGCGTCAAGGTGGGATTTCCCATCACGTGTCAAAAGGTTGCACAAATCCCCCCACCTCTATGGTGGAGTTTTCGCCCGCACAAAGCTCGATGCCACACCTCTGCACCGTAACTCCACCAGCCGCGGCTCACAAAACCTTTCGTCCTCCAATCTCTTTTTTTTCTTCTAAGTGATTCGGTTTTCTTTCCATGGTTTGGTGTGTTTAGTGGATGTTGCAGAAGGTGGTGAGCACCTGTCCTTCTAGAAGTCGAAGCGTTTACATTCTTTGGGTCATACATCATACGAGGTCCATTCCACGCCATCCTACACACACACACACACACACACATATATACAATAATACACTTGTACATACACACACACACACACACACACACACACGTAACAAAACAAGATGTAATGCCCCCAACATTAGCTCGTAAAAAGTCGGTAATACAACCAAACACAGTCCTCAAAAGATGAGAATGATGTCTCGTTATATTAGCTCAGTGAAGCCAAAAAGGAAAACGGCAACAGACCAGGAATAAAATGGCATCAGGTCCAATCCGGACAAATAATACTGAAAAGCAAGCTGGTGCACCTGTCACCAGGAAAAGGTACTTTTTACCGGAAATCCGGGGGGTGATGCCTACAGTACCCCCTCCCGATTTTATGACGGAAATAGCATTTTTGTCATACACCTTCTTTCTGCAAATAGTATGCGCTATGGAGTCATGCCACACAGCGCATCGACCCACGGATAGACGCTAAAAGACGATAAATATATCCTCATACGGCATGTCAAAGCGGATTCTCCAGCCATTCTTGTAGATTTTTGAACTCCTTCCCTCAATCTCTTTTTTTTTTTTTTTTTTTTTCTCGGCAGTATGTCAAGAACATACGTACTATTAATAAAAAAATACAAGCAACGTGGTGCTGTAGTACGATTCCCCCTTTGATCTCCTTTTTCTTCTTATCATTATCATTACTATTATTATTATTATTATTATTATTATTATTATTATTATTACTATTATTATTATTATTATTATTATTATTATTTAGGGAGTACATAGGCCATCGGTCCTTTCCATGGGCTGATTGGTATAAAGCTCCTAGAGTAATGTTCTATGCCGTCACTTCCTTTATTCCACCGATTGGTGTGGAGACTTTCCTTATGGAATGGAGGACTGGATGCACATGGCCTTTTGGCTCAGCAATTGGCAGGAGATACACTATTATTATTATTATTATTATTATTATTATTATTATTATTTTGGACACCGTGATAGCCCAGTGGTCAAGTTCTACCATCTGGGCCCTGTCACCAGTTCGATTCCCGTCGGTGCCACCAGTATTTTCATTGAACATACCGATCCGTCTGGACCAGTATTTTCATTGAACATACCGGCCCGTCTGGAAGTGTTGGAACTGCCCTTGCGGGGGTGTCATTAGAGCTTATCGTCAATTCTTCGTACTCCCCTCACGGGTGAGACGATGGAGGCGCATGTGCAGAAATGCATCAGCCATTGACAGAGAAGCACTATTATTATTATTATTATTATTATTATTATTATTTATTATTATTATTATTATTATTATTATTATTATTATTATTATTATTATTATTATTATTATTATTATTATTATTATTATTATTTGGACACCGTGATAGCCCAGTGGTCAAGTTCTACCATCTGGGCCCTGTCGCCAGTTCTATTCCCGTCGGTGCCACCAGTATTTTCATTGAACATACCGGCCCGTCTGGAAGTGTTGGAGCTGCCCGTGCGGGGGTGTCATTAGAGCCTATCGTCAATTCTTCGTACTCCCCTCACGGGTGAGACGATGGAGGCGCATGTGCAGATTTGCATCAGCCATTGACAGAGAAGCACTATCATTATTATTATTATTATTATTATTATTATTATTATTATTATTATTATTATTCACAGGGAGATCGTAAGTACATTGTCTTTTTTAATGACATACCCTTGTATAAGGCGGATATCCTATGATATAGTATTAGGGGGCCAGTCCTAATAGCTATATCCGAAGTCGAGGTGTATGTACCCGACCCTGCGATATACCGACACAAGTAGAGATTGACCGTGCTCAGGTACGACAGTATATAATCTAGTAAAAAATAATTTAATGAAAGTTTCAGAGAGCATTTCATTTTCGAGAACATCATCCCAGGACTTGGAAAGGGTCATACCCGGGAGCACCATCGCTCAATACACTAGCGATCCCCGTATACGGTGTAGTATCATCGTCGATCGACCTTTCGCACTCGTATGTTGCGATCGAATGCCAAGTTATATCACTGAGTCTTTTTAATATTCATATTGATAACTGATGATGCATGATCAAATCATAATACGCCGTGGGCAATCAACCAGTTGGTTTGAGACGCATAAAGAAAAATAGTTTCCTTGTTACTGCCTTCGTCGTCTGGCGCGGATTTCTTTACCTGGTGGAGGACCACCAACAAAAGTCAGATCAAACTTTGACTGTTCGAGAATGTCCCAGATCTCATTAGGGATTCCGCCCAACGATAATTCAAAAGGGATATCAAGCACTCCTCTTGGCAGTGTCTGAATGGTCCACGCAGTGTAATCCTTGTCTCTGGGAGTAATTGTATCATCCCATGTCTCGAGACTTTTTGCGTCTTTATATACTGGCAGATAATGTCTTGCCTTTGGATCCTCAACCGGGTCCATACTTCTCCAGAACTGGAGTATCGGTTGTACTATTTTTGCGGCTGATGATATTTTGAGTGTCCGTGTGACACGCATCTGTCGTGGGACCGCCACGACCCGCATCAAGTATAAGTCTGAGAGAGTGTCATCAGCGACATGTTGTTCCGCTGGTCTCATCAGATAGAAAGCATCTTTCACCCATGCGATGGTTGCTATCGCATCGCCTTCCTTCCATCGCTCATGGACAATCTCAACGTTGCCCGCGTTTGGGTCAGTGTCCGTCCCCTCCTCCTCCTGGTGGACGTCCTTTGATCCCATCGACCTCATCGCCTTCCTCGGTTGGTCGTTGATAAGATCATTCCGCGCTCTCCTTAGCTGCGCCTCTGTGATCTTCTCCTTCTTTCCGCTATGCTCTCGCGGAGACTTGGACTGAGTCCCCACCGCGCTTATGCGGTCAGTCTTCTCCTTACTGTCCATCTTACTCTCCTCCTTCTCAGCTATCGGTGCCCGATAAGCATCGTCTTAGTCTATGCCAGCCTCCTTGTGGATGGGCGGCACCTCTTTGAAATCATCTTTCATCCGTTTTAACGCCTCCTCAACGGATTCATCTTCCAATAAGAAGGGATCATACTTAATCAGCCTTCTTACATTCACAATTTGCACCTTCCCTCTACCCCTGATCTTGTAGTTCAGAGGTCCCGTCTGCTCCATAATCTGATAAGGTCCTTTCCAGTGAGTGAACAGCTTAGAGCTGACTCCTTTCGGGACCTGAGGATACAATAGTACAATATCCCCGACCTGGAATTTGATCTGATCCAAGTGCGCTTGTCGCACCCCTTCAGCGTCAGTCTTTCGGCGCTCCGCCTCTCTATGCGCCCTGACTATTTGTTCCGCCTCCATCTTCACTCTAAGTCTCATCCCAAACAACTCATCCGCATTCGCCCAAGTGTCTTTTGGGTGAAGGAGCGAAGTCGGGATATCAGGCTCACGCCCATATACTAACTGATATGGCGAGATTGAGCTCTTCGAGCATCCTAACGCCGTAGAGGGTAGACAGCTCATAGCAAACGCAAATGATGGTGCTGCCTCGACCCATGCTCTTTGATTCTCCTTCTTCGTGCAATACATCTTTAGTGAGGCTTTGAGGGGTCTGTGTACCCGCTCGATTTTCCCATTAGCTCGCGGGTTATAGGCAGTAACATATTGCCATTTCATCCCGTAATACTTAGATAGTTTGTCGATGACCTCGTTATTAAAGTCCGAGCCTCGATCAGAACATATCTTTCTTGGTACTCCGATCTGTGAGATGATCCTATCGATCAGCGCCTCGGCCGTCGTCTTGCCGGTAACGTCTTTGACAGGGATGATCCACACATAGTTGGTGGCTCTGTCAATAGCCGTAAGGAGGTATTTGTAACCATCCTTCGATTCTGGGAAAGGTCCCACATGATCGATGTGTATAAACTCAAACATCCCCGCATGAAGAGGAAATTCGCCAATCAGGCCGAAATTTGCCTTCAGTGGTGTTTTGTTTATCTTGCACGGGATGCATGCATCCACCGCCTGATCTATCTCCTCCTTCATCTTCTTCCACCAGAATCGCATCGCTACGAACATGTGAGTTCGTTGTCGACCCGGATGCGCCAAAAGTGGGCAATTGTGGGCTGCGACAAATATAAATCGTCTCAGACTCTCCGGTACCCAAAGGGTCCATTTGTCCGGCTATGACGCATAGCGACCGTGAAGGCCCTTGTACCACAGTAGACCATCTCTCCATCCCATCTCCTTCACTGATCTTTGATCGCTTTCGTCATCTTCAGCTCATCCGGGTTCTGATATAACTGTATGAGTTCCTTAAACTCCGGATCTTGAGCCTGTTGTTACCTCCATGCGGTAGGCGAGGCTATATGGATACTACCATCTTCTAGCCGTATCCCGATTCTTTCCGGGTCATCGTCTAGGTCACTTCTCCGCTCTTGAGGAGGCTCCGCATAAACATCCTGCGTCTCCTCTTCCTCTCTTATGTTCGCCTTTGCATTCTCATATACCTCATAGGACCACTCAGCGTCCTCCTGGGTATGTAGCTCACAACATATCCCGTGATCCGGGCCTTGTGGACTGTACCGTAGACCTGTGCGGTCATATCGGACTCCACTCGCCATCTCCATCGCCTCAATGTGGCTGACCTCATACACCTTGTCAGTGGACAAGTCTTCCATCTCCACCGTGGACACCAACGCCGATACTTCTGAGTTAAACTCTAGCCTAGAGAGGCTATCAGCGACCACATTTCGCTTCCCCGGTAGATGGACCATTGTAAAATCGAAACAAGACAAGAACGCTTGCCACCGCGCCAGCCGTCCAGTCTGTTCATGATTCATCAACCATAACAGGTTATGATGATCAGTTCTGACAGTAAATTGAGGTCCTCCCCACAAATACTCTCTGAGCCTCTTGAGGGCCCACACCACCGCTAACGCCTCTCTTTGCCTTGTGCAATAGTTTCTCTCCGCCGCACACAACTTCCTACTAATAAACATGATTGGGCGTAATTTCTTCTCCTCATCCTCTTGTTGTAATACAGCCCCAATCGCAAACTTAGATGCGTCTGTATCGACTACGAATTGTTTCGTAAAGTCGGGCATCGTTAACACCAGTCCTCCGTCTTTCGGGTCTTTATAAATAAGATCTTTGAGCGCATGAAACGCTTGCAAAGCCTCTTTGCCCCACTTCTCAAAGTCTCCAAAATCTATCATTTTCTCCAACTTAGCCCGTGCTGCACCCCAATCGGGTATAAACTGGCTATAGTATTGCGCCATCGCAAGAAATGAGTGCAATGCAGTGCGGTTCTTTGGTATCGGTCGATTCATAATCTCCTCCCTCTTCTCTTTGGATATCGAGACTCGATTATGGGAGATCTCGTACCCTAAGATACGCAATTGGCAGGAGATACACTATTATTATTATCATTATTATTATCATTATTATTATTATTATTATTATTATTATTATTATTATTATTATTATTATTATTAGGGAGTACATAGGCCATCGGTCCTTTCCATGGGCTGATTGGTATAAAGCTCCTAGAGTAATGTTCTTTGCCGTCACTTCCTTTATTCCACCGATTGGTGTGGAGACTTTCCTTATGGAATGGAGGATTGGATGCACATGGCCTTTTGGCTCAGCAATTGGCAGGAGATACACTATTATTATTATTATTATTATTATTATTATTATTATTATTATTATTATTATTATTATTATTATTTTATTATTATTATTATTATTATTATTATTATTATTATTATTATTATTATTATTATTATTATTATTATTATTATTATTATTATTATTATTATTATTATTATTATTATTATGTCTTGCCAGGTGAGAACTACAGGCTGTCATCAAGGTTTACCCTTTCGGGAGCAACGCTAAGCTTGCCCGTCGCCGTCGTGCTGGATGAAGTCTACACACACACAATGGATGCGCGTGTGTTGGGGGGGGGGGGGCGGGCGGGGGGGGGGGGATGGGGATTATGATCATTATGTCTTGCCAGGTGAGAACGAATGTCATCAGGACTTACCATTTTGGGAGTATTGATAACGCTATTGGTGTCCGTCGCCGTCGTGCTGGTTGAAGTCTACACACACACACACACACACACACACACACACACACACACACACATATATATATATATATATATATATATATATATATATATATATATATATATATATATAAGGGCAAGCGCGTCGACGTCGTGGGCAGACATAAATTAATTGTGGATATGTGTGTGTGTGTGCGTTTTTTTTGGGGGGGGGGGGGGGGTGACCTGGGCATCTTGCCCGAAACCGTTGCTGGTTGGGCTCTGTGACTCACCTTGAGACAGACTTGAACAGGTGCTTGAGCCAGGAGATGCGAGCATTAGTTCCCTTGATACATATGTGCTTTGTAGGGCCCTCTGAGACCCACCTTGAGACTGGAGAGAGAGAGAGAGAGAGATTGCGTGTCTGTGTGTGTATGTATGCATATGTATATATATATAAATATATTTGTTTTGTGTTTTTATTATTAATTTTTTTAATTTTTTGATATTATTTTTTGTTTTGTTTTTATGTATGTAGATATAGGTTATTGCACAATGTAGCTATAATAATGGTATTACAGTTGCAAGGGTAATTACCTAGGTAGCTACTACTACTACTACTACTACTACTACTACTTCTACTACTACAAAGGAAGAAGAAGAAGAAGAAGAAGAAGAAGAAGAAGAAGAAGAAGGAAGAAGAAGAAGAAGAAGAAGAAGAAGAAGAAGAAGAAGAAGAAGAAGAAGAAGAAGAAGAAGAAGGAAGAAGAAGAAGAAGAAGAAGAAGAAGAAGAAGATTCGAAGAGGAGAGAGAGAGTGCGTGTCTGTGTGTGTGGGGGGTGGGGGGGTTACCATGGCCAGGGAATCTGGACTGGAAGTGCCTGCGGCAGGAGATGCAGTTGGGCTTTGTTGGAGGCTCTGCGACCCTTGAGACTCGTACTATATTAAAATTATATATATATATATATGTATATATAGATAGGGGGGGGAGGGGTAGTTGAAGTATTCGGACGCCAGTAAGGGTTGTCAGCCCTCAAATATATATATTATATATATATATAGAGAGAGAGAGAGGGAGAGAGAGAGGCAGAGAGAGAGGCAGAGAGAGAGGCAGAGAGAGGCAGAGAGAGAGAGAGAGAAAGATAATATATATATATATATATATAGAGAGAGAGAGAGAGAGAGAGTCAGTGTGTGTGTGTGTGTGCGAGAGAGAGAGAGAGAGAGAGGGGGGGGGGGGGGGGGAGGGGTAAAAGGAAAGTACCTCAGCTTCCATTCGCTGATGGTTTTCGAGTAATTTTTTCAAATGGGCCCTGAATCTAAATTTGTCGGTCCACTTATCAGGTCCAATTAAACTGGGGATGGTGTCCACAATCTGCACACATAATTGATTTACGTATGTGCGTGTGTGTGAATGTGTGTGTGTAAGAGAGAGAGAGAGAGGGGGGGGGGGGGGGAAGCAGTACCTGTTCATGTTCTCGGCAAAGTTGCCACAATGCCGTGCCATCCAAGCTTTGCACCTTTCGGAGCCAATCTACGACTTTGTGCTGCCTCCAGGTGGAGACAGGGGCTCGGAAAGGGTCGTCTTCCACATCAACCATTGGACTTGAGGCCGCGATAGTGAGATCTATAGTGGCTTCCATACCGCTTGCTACTTGAAGCAACTCGAGAGGCGATGCTTTTGCACCCCCAGATGTGTGGTGGGACGAATTCAAACTGACTATTCGTTGGCACGTGAGAGAGATTTGGGCGCATTGGGACATTCCTTGCCACTGGGAGAGCAATGTGAATAAATTATTCCACAAAGTCATAACTAGTCGTTGCCACTGGGGTAGTTGAGCTCAATGCGTCCACGTTCTTGAAAAAGTGTTCGTTAAGTCGTTAACTTGTGCAGAGAAAACGGTTCCGGCCATGCTAGCAAAAAAAAAATCACTGAAATTTACCGAATTCAGCGCTTGTGTTTTTTTACTAATTTGGCAGGAACATTGCAAACTGGATTTCTTTACGGAGACTAGAAAAAAAAAAAAAAAAAAGACACAACCACTTGACCTCTCAAAGCAAAAAGCAGAGTAGTGTCCTCATCTGCGTGGTGGTGCCCTCCGATAAGGTTCCAAAAATAATTGTCACATAACTATTGACACTCAAACACCAAATTGCATGTAAAACTTGCTTAGTGTTCTCAATTTTCCAGGATTTTTTGTCTGTTAAAGGGTGGGTGTGTTGCGACACACAACCACCAATAGACTGCCGTTGCACACGCCCTCGAGAAAAAGACTTGAAAAAAGGAGAAAAACTCTCGGAAATGAGAACACAAAGCAAATTTTACATGCTATGCTGTTTGAGTGAGTGACAATGTCGGGCAAGTGGTGAAACGACAAATATTTATATCACGAACACGACCTGCAAAGCTATAACGGACACTTGCCACACTAATGGTGTAGCCAGTGTCCGTGACAGCTTTGTACATATAGGTCGTGTTCTGGGTGGTATACTTTGCATTTGACTGATTGGTTGCGTGTTTGTACATGTCTGTGTGTAGGTAGATGCTGAGTCTCCCTTGCTTTCTTTCACACACACACACACTTACACATGCAGGTAGAAATGCCTCTCTGCCTTGGTCCGGAGGTAGCGCAGCGGCAGCGTAGGCGCGCCTACCCGGGCGTACTCGGCGTACAGACAACCTTCTTGACCCCGCAGGGTAATGAGGCCTCCCGCACGCGTGCTCTCAGAATCGAACACGCTTGCCGTGTACCAGCCGAGAATCGCGTCGCTCGGCAGCGCCGGGGCGGGGGGAGCGGGCGCCGAGCCGGACGGCGACGGCGACACGCTGGGCGTGGGCGAGCGGCTCCGCGGCATGCCAGACGCCGTGGGCGACACCGAGGCCGACACCTGCGAGGCGTTCGCGGTCAGCAAGTAAAAGGCCTGGTCAGACGTCCTACTTTCGGGACAGTCACCCATCGCCAGCACGCCGTCCGCAGTCCGGAGGCAGCCCCTCCCCGGGGAGCTGACCTTGTACAGGCGGCCCGCGCGGGACGCGAGCCTGGCGAACAGGGGTTTGTCCGGCTCCAAATAGCACTTAATGGCGCCGGTGACTGTCGCTACCAGGTAGCAGGGCTGGCCCAGCTGGCCGCACGCGAGGTATCCGCCCGTGGCCAAGTAGCGCAGCCAGAAGGTGAAGAATCGCCCTCCTAACACGGAGGTCAGCTCCACCGGCGGGACCCACTGGTGCCGAGCGCGCAGCTCCGCCGCCACCTGCAGGCGCGGGTCCAGCCCCTGCGCGGCGTACGTGGTCGTCCACACTTCGGCGCCCGCGACCCACGCCAGCGCCTCGGTGCCCGGAAAGTCCACGGTGGAGCTGACCAGGTTGACGGGGCCGGCCGCCAGCTCCGGCGGCGGGGCGCGCGGCGACGGGCTGGCGGACACGGCCGTGCGCGTGGGCGACACGCTGGCGCTAGCCGAGCCAGAGGCCGACGCCGACCGCGACGCGCTGGTGCTTGCCGAGGCGCTGGCGCTGTCGGAGGCCCCCCGGCTCCGGCTGGGGGCGGGCGAGCGCGGGGGCGTGGGCGTCGCCGTTGCCGTCGCGCTCGTGCTCGCCGCGGGCGACGCGGACGCCGTGCCGCTGGGCGTAGCGCTGCGGCTGCCCGTGCGGCTGGGCGTGCGCGTGGGCGCCTCCCCGGGCCTCGTCGGCGTCAGCAGGCAGTCCCCGTCGGCGCACAGCGAGCGCGGCTGGAAACCCGCCGGGCCCAGCAGCAGCTGCGACGCGCACGTGCCCTGCGCGAGGCGGAAGTGGCCCCCGGGCGTGACCTCGAGGAACACGGCCTGGCTCGGCGCCTCCTTCCAGCGACCAGCCGGCGGACGACTGCACGAGCGTGGACGCCGCGCCGCGCGGCGCCAGCACGTCGTCGCCACACTCGTCGCGGAGCCACTGCAGCCGGTCGTCCGGCGCCACGGCGCCGTCGCTGGTCCAGTTGGTGCCAAAGCAGTGCTCGCACCGCACTACCCCGTCCGCGCCGCGCTCATACTGGTACGCCAGGCACTGGCGCCTGTATTCCGCCGGCGCCAGCAGCCGCTGCGCCCCGTACCACACGCGACCCAGCGCCCAGTTGACGGCCCACGCCTTCTGCGCCGGCAGCGCCAGGGGGCACTCGGCCCACACCAGGTCCAGCGGCCGCAGGCACCAGCCCCGTGCCGCGCTGCGCAGCAGCAGGCCCGGCCGCTCGCTCGGCGTCACGCTGGGGGAGGAGGTGCGGCTTCCCGTGCGTGTCGCACTGCGGCTGCCGCTCGGCGAGCGGCTCGCGCTCGGGGTGCGGCTCGCGCTGGCGCTCGGGCTCGCTGTGCGCGAAGGCGCCGGCGTGCCACTGTGCGTCAGCGACCGGGTCGGCGTGGCGCTGGGCGTGGCGGTGCCCGAGCGCGAGGCCGAGGGCCACAGGTCCGCCACGTTGGCGCGCAGCTCGCGCACGCGCGCCGACAGGTGGCAGCCCGTGCCGGGCGGCACCCGTTCCTCGCAGCGCTCGCCCACGTACCCGGGGTCGCAGACGCACACCGCGGCAGGCGGCTCGTGGTACGGCGCCGCGCCCGCCAGCCCGGGCCAGGCCCCGCGCTCGCACAGGCGCCCATGTCCGTGACAAAAACTGTGCGCAGCGCAGCAGCCCGGCTGGACCAGCAGCGGCACTGCGCCAGTCCGCAGCTGACCTGGCCCGGCGTGCAGAAGCCGAGCGCGGTGGCCCCGCCAGCCCCGGACGCGCCCCGCACGGCCGGCGCCCGGGTGGCCAGCGCCAGCTCCCGCCCGGCAGGGCGTGCCGGCGTCGCTGAGCAGGTCCCCCGCACACGCCCGGGCGCGCAGCGCCGGCGAGTCGGTGCAGTTCAGGCGCGGCTCGGCGTCGGCGGGGCTCGCGCACGCAGACGCGGGCAAGTTGCAGCGGCAGGGCCAGCGGCAGTGAAAATTGCACGTATACGACACATTGTTGTGGGGCCGCGGCTCTGTGCCCGAGTTACTAACCCACTCGTAGTCACGCTGGCAGAAGCTCAGCACCGAGCTGCCGCAGCTCTCCGCCGTGCTGTCGCCACCGCCCGTAAAACGGAGGGGCAGGTCTAGGCATTCCTCCCAGCCCCAATGCGCTCCTGGCTTTTCGTCGTTGTTAAGCCGAGCGCAACAGTAGCGCCAGCCGCCGAGGCCGTCATCGCTCTCTTGGTAAAAACAACGCAGCACCGACCAGTAGAAGATGTCCGCCTGTTTCCGGATGTGGGCCCCGAGGGCGTACAAGGGAAAGAGCAACAGGTCGCCCACGCCCGAAGTAAACAGCGAATCCAGCTGGGCGTCCTGGGCGTAGCTCTGGTTGCGGCTGAAGGCGACCAGGCTCTGGTCCCACGTCCAGTTGGCAAAGCGGGTGGCGTTCGCGGGGCCCACCGTCCAGCCCAGCGTGTGCCAGTGTTTGCTCTGCAGGGCCCACAGGTCCAGCGGAGAACAGACGCGCGCGTGGGCCTCCGCATCGCTCGCGGTAGCCTCGCAGCCTTCCAGGATCTGCGCACTCTCGCTGCAGAAGATCAGCACTTGTATGCTCTGGTTCGCGGCGGAGGGCGGGGGGGTCCACTTTCGGCAATGCCTGGCCCGCCCCAATGGCACCGGCCAGGGATAAGTGGCGCCCGTACCCAGGTCAAGCGCGTCCAGCACCAACGGGACGGAGCCTACCCCTCCGAGCTCCGAGAGATCCGCTATAACCAGCGCCGTTAGCCACCACCACCACCACCACCCACGAACCCGCATAGAGAGGATTGGCGCCGCGGAGGGTTGGCACTTAGCCAGCAAAGAGGCGCGGAGGCTCTTTTTCTCTCTCCTGTGCTTTGACGGAGCAGGCAGAAAGTGTGGGCAAAAGGAAGAAGAATAATAGCACGTCCTTTTGCGTCGAGGGAAGACGGAAGAGGAGCGCGCGAGGGCGAGGGAGCTCCTAGACGCGGGAAAGGGGAAGGGGGGTTTGCTCTCTCTCTCTCTTGCCTCTCGCGGCGGTAGTACCACCCCTCCTCCGCTCCCTGCCAGCAGCCCGCCTACACAAAGAACGACGACGACTGTGCCCGGCCATGCGTTCAGCGAGACACCAGCTAGCCAGGGCGGGGCTCTCCGTAGCGTACTGGCTCGTAGTAAGCTTCGGCTGGTTTGGCTCAGCGAGCTGCCCCGAGGCCGTGCCGGGCCTGAACTACACGGAAGACCTCACGCTAGGAGACACCCTCTGCTACCAGGTGCGTGCACCCCACGCCTATACCTTCTACTTACATCCCCTGCCTACCGATCTGCTACCAGGTGCGTGCACGCTACGCCTATGCCTTCTACTTACATTCCCTGGCCTATCGGGCCGGCGACTCGCTGAGCATCCGTTCGCAGCAAGTGATGCACACCGCAGCCTGGGCTAACGACGGACTCTGGCGCACGCAGACCAGAGTGCTCACCCGAGACCAGCACGGCGAGGTGTGGTTTGGCCACGACTGCAACTCGACAGACGACCTGCTGGGGACGTACAACGTGTCCTTCACTGCCACCACTGCTGTGCCCGCGGGCCTGGCCCGGATCACGACGTTCGTGACGCTGCCGTATGTCACAGCGGAGGCGTGCCCCCCCGGCCAGCCGCGGCCGTCCCCACTGCCGCCCCAGGATTCTGCGCTGACCAGTCGCTCGCAAGTCACCGTCGGGGGTCACGTCCGCGCCCGCCGACTGGCCGCAGCAGTGCGGCCCGGGCAAAACTACAGCCTGACGGTCCCCGAGCTCGCGCGTGCGGGCCTGCGGGCATCGCTGCCGTGGGGTCAGGACGTGACGTACGCGCTGCGCGGCGTCGAGCCAGGTGACTCGCAGTTTACGGCGGAGGTCTGGCACTGTCGCGGCGGCGGCGGAGGCTGCTCCCTGCTCGCCCGGAGTGCCAACGCTACGCAAGTTACGACCACTGCCGGACACTGTGCCTCGCGGCCGCGGACGACGAGGTCTTGCTGCTGCTGCACAATGCCCGGGTGAGCCTGTATTCTGACCTGGCCGTGGCGGCCGTCTGGTCGGCCGGGCCGGCGCGCCAGTCTGTTCTGGCGGTCTGCGTGCCCCCGCCCAGCCCCGCACCCAGCCCCAGCCCCGCGGCCAGCTACGGCCCGAGCGCGACCGCGCCCCGTGGTGGAGAGGAGGCGAGCTCGGCCCGACGCGCGGCCGGGGCGCTCTCGTGGCTCGCGCTGGCCGCCCAGGCGGCCGCCTGGTGACTCGCCAGCCAGCCGGACAACGCCGGCGCCGCGCCCGGCGCGGGTAGCTGGCGCAGGCCGGTTAGCCGCGCCTGGCTCAGCCAAGACCTGCCGGGCGTCCGGAGGCAAGGAGGCTAGCGCGCGGGCAGGTAGGCGCCGGACACCGCAGTGCCCCCCCCTGGGGGGTGTCTGCTTCGGCCTAAGCAAGACCCGCCCTCTCACTTATCCCATTAAAGAAAAGGCAGGTTGTTGACAAGGTGAGGCAGTGTCCTTCCTTCGTACGCCCACACCAGGGCTAACAGTCTTTGGTGCTCATACAACCAGCGCCAGAGCCGGCCGGCCGAGTAGCACCTCAAGCGGAGGAGGTCAGGCGGGAGGAGGTCGGGCCGGAGGGCAGCCCAGGGGCTGACTTGGCCGGCCGGGTGGCAGCCCAGGCCCGACTTGGCCGGTCGGAGGGCAGCCCCAGGCCTGGCTTTTCCTGCCGGGTGGCAGCCCAGGGGCTGACTTGGCCGGCCGGGTGGCAGCCCAGGCCCGACTTGGCCGGTCGGAGGGCAGCCCCAGGCCTGGCTTTTCCGGCCGGGTGGCAGCCCAGGCCCGACTTGGCCGGTCGGAAGGCAGCCCCAGGCCTGGCTTTTCCGGCCGGGTGGCAGCTCAGGCCTGGCTTTTCCTGCCAGGTGGCAGCCCAGGCCAGACTTGGCCGGTCGGAAGGCAGCCCCAGGCCTGGCTTTTCCGGCCGGGTGGCAGCTCAGGCCTGGCTTTTCCTGCCAGGTGGCAGACCAGGCCTGACTTTTCCGGCCGGGTGGCAGACCAGGCCTGACTTTTCCGGCCGGGTGGCAGACCAGGCCTGGCTTTTCCGGTCGGGGTGGCAGACCAGGCCTGGCTTTTCCTGCCAGGTGGCAGACCAGGCCTGACTTTTCCGGCCGGGTGGCAGACCAGGCCTGACTTTTCCTGCAGGGGTGGCTCCCCGCCATACGTTTTAGGCCGGAGAGCTCTGCTGCCTTTTTTTCCTCCCCCCTCCCCTCTCCCTTCTCCCTTCTCCCTTCTCCCCTCTCCCCTCTCCCCTCTCCCCTCCCCCTCCCCACGGCACAACATTGTGCAGCCCCCCCCGAGCTTGCTTATCGAATATGGCGGTCCGGTGGCTGGTGCCACCAGTAACTTCCTCACTAGCCGTGGAACACGAGGAATTTTCTCCATCCCTCACAGAAAGAAACCGTTACTCATAAGTGTCCCGCTAGCGAGAACCACACTTGTGGGTCGAGGCCGCTCGTCAGTGCCACCCGGGACGTATATGTGCGTGTATTGCTGGAACGGCAGGCCCCTGCTAGAACTCCATCGAAAAGGAAACCGGTATATACGGCTACAAGAAAGAAATATTGAATTAATATATTATTCCTTTCGATAGGCGGTGTTCGGCCCCAATGCCATTTTGTTCCACGTTGGTAGCGGTTGACCCTTAGTGAGACGCGCGCGGCGCGCGCCTCCACCCACAAGTGTGATTCTCGCTACTAGTGCATTTAGGGATGGCAGGATTTTTCCGCAACAGGCGGAGAAAAATTTCCTGTTCTTGCGGTCGCAGAAAAAAGCTACCGGTGGCACCGCCCGCCCGTCACCATACTAGACAACCAAGCCTGGGGGGGCTGCACAATGTTGTGCCGCGGGGCGGGGGAGGGGAGAGGGGAGAGGGGAGAAGGGAGAAGGGAGAAGGGAGAAGGGAGGGGGGAGGAAAAAAAGGCAGCCGAGCTCTCCGGCCTAAAACGTATGGCGGGGAGCCACCCCGGCCGGAAAAGTCAGGCCTGGGCTGCCACCCGGCCGGAAAAGCCAGGCCTGGGCTGCCACCCGGTCGGAAAAGCCAGGCCTGTGCTGCCACCCGGTCGGAAAAGCCAGGCCTGGGCTGCCACCCGGCCGGAAAAGCCAGGCCTGTGCTGCCACCCGGCCGGAGAAGCCAGGCCTGGGCTGCCACCCGGCCGGCCAGGCAAAGCCGCTCGTGCTGCTCGCACCCCAAAAAGAACCTTCCTTCCGTGGGTCGCCGATAACCAGTTAAAAGGTGCTCGCTCCCCACGCGATCAGGCTAAACCTCCTGCTCGCTAGCAGAGGCCTGCTAGCTAACACCTGGCCTCCGGTCGACCGACGGACGGTGGCACGCTGCCTGGCCTCCGGCGGCACGGGCGACCAACGGCACGCCGCCAGGCGTCCGGCGGCACGAGCGACCAACGGCACGCCGCCAGACGTCCGGCGGCACGAGGGCCAACCTCCCCCCGGGGGTGGCTAGCGGGCGGGGACGAGGACCGACTCCGTCGGGCCGCTGGCTCGGGCGCCCAGCGCCTGGCGGCACCTCCCCCCCCCCCCCCCCCTGTGTGCCCCCCACCTCCGCGCCCCCTCCCCGTATGCCCCCCCGGGCGGAGGCGGTCGGCGCGCGCAGAGACCTAAAAGCCACCCCTCCACAACCGTGGACCCGAGTGTCAGGAGGATGCTGTCGGGCAAGCGCCAGCTCCCGCTGGCCTATCTGGGGCCCGTCGGTACCCAGGCCACGCTGGAGCTCTTGGCTGACCTAGCCCTGCTGAGCCAAGGCACGTACGGCTCGGTCTTCAAGTGGGGGAAGCGCGCCGTGAAGCTAGTGAAAGATTGTTCCCGGGAGGAGGAGGGGGGCTACGAGCGGCTACAACGGCTGGGGGTGGGGCAGACCGTGTACGAAATCCAGGTGCTGCACAGCCCCAGCGCCGGCAAGTGGCTGCGCCGGCGGCTGAAGCGGACGGGACCCCTCGTCGTGGCCCTCGAACGCCTGCTGGACCTGCGCGGTTGTGATTGCCACGAGAGCCAGCGCGTGGCACGGGAGCGCGCCGTGACCCACTGCCTGATCCTGGTGCACCTCGAGGCCTTCGACACGGACCTAGGCAAATACCCGCTGCCCGACTCGGTGTCTCGCCTGGCCACTGACTTGGTGGGGCCCGTCGCCCGGCTGCTCCAGCAGGTGGTCGTGAAGGGGGGCTGTTTTTCCCTTCGACCCCAAACCCGCCAACGTGCTGCTGAAGCTCGGTGGAGCGGACGGGGGGGCCCCGCGGCTAGTGCTGACGGACCTCGATGAGGCGACCATGTATTTCCTCCGTGAGCCGAGCGAAGCGGCGTCGGACGCGGCCTTGTTGTACTTTCTCAGCGCCTGCCGCGGCGACGCCCCCCTGGCACTGTGGCACCTGCCGGGCTGGCAGGGGCCAAAGGCCGCGGCGCGTTTTCACACGGCCTGGGACCTGCTGCAGTGTGCCATCCTGCCCCGCGGCGGTTGGTGCTATTGGATTCTGTATGCGGTGGACGCCCTGCTGGAGGACTGGGAGGCCTACCTGTGCTTGCTGGCCAAGCACCTGCAACACGCCGAGGCACCGAGCCGGCCGCTGACGGCCGCGTGGCTGCGCCGCTGCCTGCGCAGCAACGGGCTGCCCGAGTCGCGCACACAGACCTTCTGGCGCCCGCTGACCGCTGGCGGCAGCCCGGAAGCGGCGCTGGCGGACGGACACTCGGTGTTGGACATCTTTCTGTTCGCAGCCAAGCGTTGTTTGCGGCTGCTACACCAACCGCGCCTGGATTGTTACGGCGCGATCCAGGAGTTGCTAGTAGGTGTTGCGGCGGGTGGCTGCGCATGTGCCTAGAGTTTTTGGGGCCGTTGGTGCAAGCCAGGTTCCGGGACGGGAGAGAAAGCGGGCGCGGCCGGCTGACAGCCCCGCCGGCCGCGCGGTCGAGGCCTCCTAGCAGGGCTGGCGCCCCCCCTCGCGGGGGCTAGCGCCTGTAGCAGGCAGACACAATAAAAACCACTGACCACTGACCTGAACCCAAGACGACGTACGAGCGCCGGTCTCTGTCGTGGGCCCAGCGAGCCCAGGCCTGCCGCACGCGCGCGTGGGGGTAGGGGAGGCGGCGAGCGGCCGCGCCGGCACGTGCGCACGCGTGAAAGGGGTGTGCGTGGTGGGGGGGGGGGGGCGCCGGCGCGTGCGCACGCGTGGAAGGGGTGTGCGTGGGGGGGGGGGGGGGGCGCCGGGCGTCCTACTCGCAGCTGTGGGACAACCACCAGTTTGTGTGGGCCAGGTGCTGGCGGCATTGGTCGGCGCACGTGATCACCAACGGCGGGCTGGCTGCTGCGGGAAGTGACGGGGTCCTTGCTGCTGCACGCGCAGGCCGTGCTGTGGCGCCACGGCAACGCGTCCCTGGGTTCTTTCCAACACTACCACCCGGGCCTCCGCGGCTGGCAGCAGCGGCCGCTGTCGGCGGGGCTCGGCCGCACGGAGCTCTGGCTCGCGAGCGGCCGGCTGCACGGGCACGGACCCGAGCGCGTGCTGGCGACGCACCACGCGTCCGGCTCCGACCACCTTCCCTGGGTCCAGCAGAGCCAGCACGTGGCGCTCGTGGCCTTCCGGCGCAGCGCCGACGTGGCCCTGGCCCGGGGCCTGAGCCGCACCGGAGTGCGGCTCGTGGTCGAGACCCTGCCGGCGGCGGCCGGGGGAGAGGGGCTGGTGCGCGGCCGGACGGACGACGCCGCCGGCCGGCGCTGGTTCCTGTTCCACGAGCCCGAGGCCGCCGCGTACGCCGCGGTCCTGACGCCGTGCGGCGACGAGCTCTGTGCCGGCTCGGGCCGCCGCCGCCGGCAGGTCTGGGCCGTGGCCGTAGGGCACCCGGCCTGGCACGGCAGTTTCGAGAATTTTTCGCAGGCCATAGCCCGCAGCCGCGTGGACTGGCACCGGTCGGGGCGGACCCTGGTGGTCCACGCCCAGGTCGATGGCCAGTCGCTGGCACTGCGCTGGCGGACCCACCAGGGCCCGATCCTCCAGACGACTCTGGCCCTGAGCTTCTATCTGGCCGGCCTGGTCATGTTCTGCGCGCTGCTGTGCTGGTGCTGCAGCGTCCTGTACGGGCTCAAGTCCTCTAGGTTTTCGGCGCTGAGCACGCAGCAACCACACCGCTACCACCGGGTCGGGTCCCGCCCGCTCGGGCCCCGCCGGCGCGCCGGCTGCGCGTGTGGCTGGCCGGGCCGCCGGCGCTGTCGCTACTGTCTGCAGCACCCCACGGCGCGGCGCCTGCGGGCCTGCCTAGTGCTCGTGAAGTGCGCTTGGGCACTCCTTCTCTGGTCGCCACTGCTGGTGTTTGGCGGGTGGCTGCTGTCGCTCAACCACCCGAGCGTGAGCGACCCCGGGGCGGCGGCGTGAACAGCTACCGCCCAGCGCACCGCCCAGCGCGCCGCCACGGACAAGCGTGCAGCAGTTCGGCTTGGGTCCCTCGTTTGTTGCTGCTAGTTAGCTCAGGCAGGGCTCAAGATTTTTTTAAGACAAGAATGGCTCTGGCTTACCTCCTCAGCCTAACTCGGTTGGCTCCTGGCAGCGTGGGTCCAACCTGTAGTGGGTGCCGCAGCGGCAGCAGCCCAAGAAAAAGCAAAAGTGAGTGTCTCTGTGTGTGCGAGGGAGGGAGGAGAGAGGAAGTTACTAGGCCAGGTAAAAAAATTCAGCAGCGCGCCACCGCGACGGCGACCGGCCAGGCGCTGAGGTTCTGCTTAAACGCGCAGGCAAAGTCTAGCAGGTGGTCCGTCTGGACGTTGGCGCGCACGCGCCAGCCGCTAAGGTCTTGGTTGAAGGCCCGGGCGTCGAAGAAGGCACAGACCAAGCTAGTCACGCGGCCGACGTCCCAGCCGCTCACGTCCCCGTTGAAGCTGCGCGCGCTCGAGAACGTGCGGTACAACGACGTGACGGCCGTAGTGTTCCAGTACAGGGGCTGCTGGAGCCGGAAGGCATCCGCCAGCAGGAAACTGAGCGAGCCGGTCAACGGCACGTCCCAGTCGCGCAGGTCGCCCGTCAGGATCTCGGCCCCGCTCAGGAACCAGGCGAAGGTGTCCACGTAGCGCAGCGCGTCCGTGCCCACGAGCGGGGCGATGTACGACAGGTACGACAGCGACGAGCCCTCGCCGCAGAAAAAGAGCAGGTTGCGCCGCGCGGTCTGCCACTCCCGGCTGGGCTCGAACGACGACTCCGCCGTCGTCAAGCTCACGTTGCCCCACGCGTGGATCGCTTGCGGCCACAACAGGTTGTAGCCCAGGTGGCGCAGGCAGTACAATGCGCCCTGGATCCTGATGTGCGCGCGCGTACGCACCGCGTACGCGCCCGTCGCCTTGGCGCACGCGGCCACGCCGGGCGCCTGCACGCACGTCTGCACCGGCGAACCGTCCCCCCAGTCGACAGTGAAGGTGTGGGCGGGGAGGCTGGTCACTACGGCCGGGTCCAGGTAACTGAGCACCGGCGCGCGCGGGTAGGGGTCATACTCGGCGAACACAGTCAGCACGAAAATCGGAGCCGCACAGCGCCGCGCGGTCCGCCTCCCACACCCGCGTGCCCGCGAAGGCCCACAGGCAAGCGCCCGCGCGGTCCGTGGCCGGCGGCCAACGGGACGCCCAGGCGGCCAGGCCGTGCGTGTACGCGCTGGCGCCCTGCAGCAAGAAGTCCCAGCGCTGCAGACTGCTCACGTTCCAGCTGCTCAGGTCCGCCGTGAAAGCGGTCGCCTGGTTGAAGGCGGCCGTGGCGTCCAGGAGCGACGCGGTCCGCCACGTCTCGACCCCCGGGAACAACGAGCCCGCGCTGTCCGCGAACGCAAACGACACGGTGGTGACGGCCGACACGTCCCAGGCCTGCAGCCCCCGGACCACTAAGTTGCGCGACTCCGCGAACACGTACGACAGCGTGGTGACGGCCGACGTGTCCAGGGCCCCGACGTCCAAGGCCAGCGAGGCCAGGCCGCTGAAGGACCGGTACAGCGACGTGAGGCCGGCCGGCGCGGGCAGCGGCGCCACTTGGCGCAGCGCCGCCAGGTTCTGCAGGTGCCGCCCCGCCGTCGGGTGCAGCTCGATCCGGCCCCAGTCGTTAATCGCCACCAACGCCGTGCCCGCGGCCTCGGCGGGCTCGGCCGCGCCCCCGCCGCACGCGCAGCACGCCTCCACGGCGCTTAGCCCGCCTAGCCCCGCGTACCAGGCCCGGGGGAAGCGCGTGCAGGCCCCGTCCGGTGAGCTCTCCCGCAGCTTGCCCTCGACGATCGCGCACGAGCGTCCGGCCTTGTCGGTCCACACCGCCGGGTACAGGTTGTGGCAGCGCGAGCCGGGCGCATACAGCATGCTCCAGCCCAGCGCGCGGCCCGTGAGCTTGATCACGTAAAAACCCGCGTTGGTGTACGTGTGCTGACAGGGCAGGCCATCGTTGGTGCACTTGACCGTGCCGGAACCATCGCCCCAGTCGACGTTGAAACCCTGCTGTTGCCCCTGGCCACCGCCCAGCGGCAGCACGTACGTGGCGCCGGCGCTGGCTACGCTGACGTTCAGCAACGCCCGGCCCGTCTGGGCCACGGCGCACCAGGCCCAACACAACCAGAGCCCCCAGAGCCTCGTACCGGGGGCTGCCCACCTCCTGGTCAGGCACGGTCGGGGCTGGGCCGGCATTAGTTGAGCCAGCCACACCCTCCCCAGCCAAGCACCGGGAGGGGGGGGGGGGGGAGGAGCAGCCGGCGGGAGGAGGTTTAGCCTGCTCCCCAGCCAAGCACGGGGAGGGGGGGGGAGGAGCAGCCGGCGGGAGGAGGTTTAGCCTGCTCCCCGCCCGCGCCCGCGCGTCTGCCGGGGCGAGGCCGGCTAAACCTCCTCCCCCGCTTGTCGTGGCCCGCGTGGCCTGGCCGCTGGTGGCAGAGGGGAAGGGGGCTGCGAGTGAGGGAAGGAAGGGAAGGGGACTTGGGGGGGAAGGGGAGGAGGCTTTGTCGACCTGCGGGCGAGGGCAGGAGGATGGCCCAGCCCCCCCCCCCCCCGAAAAGAGAGTAAAAGCAAAGTCTGGCCGTGCCCCACCCAGGCTTGCCAGTGCCGCGACCTAAAAAGAACCTGCTCAGCCCGGGCCTACGGTCCTGGCTGGATTTGCTTGGTGGCCATTGCGGCCAGTTTTCTGTTCTTGCCCCCCGCCAGGCGGCTGTTCCTCCGCCAACCAGCACGGACAGGCTAGCCGCCGATGAGGCTGTCTAGTGCGAATCGTGACCGAACGCCACCCTGGCTGGTCTGGTGTCTGTGGGTGGGCGCGTTGTGTGCCGTGGCTTACTGCCCGCACACTCCACCGCCGGACGGCCTCCTCCCCCGCGCGAGTCCGAGCGTGAGCCGGAGCCCGGGCCCGAGCGTGAGCCCGAGCGTGAGCCCGAGCGTGAGCCCGAGCGTGAGCCGGAGCCCGGGCCCGCCGGCGGCCCAGCTGAACCTCAGCGTCACCAGCGCCGGCGCGACGTACCGGCTGCCGCTGGGCGCCGTGGGCTCCCGCCGGCGGTTGCAGCAGTCGACCTTCAGTGTGGACTGGGGAGACGGTTCGGCTGCCGTGCTGTGCAGCAATAACGGTCAGCCCTGCAGCCATACCTTTGCCACCCGCGGCTTCTATCGCGTCCGGCTGACGGGGCCTGTGCTGGGATGGAGCATGCTATACGTCACGGGCACGCGTTGTGCCGACTACTACCCGCAAGTGTGGCTGGACGGGGCCGGGGTGTCGTGTCCGCAGTACCGGTTCGAGACGGACGTAGGCAGCAGCTACTCGGGGCTGTGCGGCTATTACACGGGATCGTCGTACGCTTGGGTCGGCGGGCTGGTCGCGTCGCAGGCCTGTTGTGCGTGCGGCGGCGGTACCACGGAGCCCGCCGAGCCGGTGGGTGCGACCCTGGTGGCCATTGACGACTGGGGGCAGGTGCAGCTGCACCCCACGGCCGGCCGGCACCTGCAGAACCTGGTGGCGCTGGAGCGTGTCGCGCCGCTGCCCGCCTCGCCCGGCCTCACGTCCTTGCACCGCTCCTTCAGCGGCCTGGACTCACTAGCCGCCGTGCTGGACGTGAGCGCGCTGGACACGTCGGCCGTGACGGACTCTTCGTATGTGTTCGCCGAGTCCTTCTTGCTGGACACGGTCGGCCTCGGGGACACGGTCAACCACGCCATCGGTTTTACGCAGGACCTGGCGAACTGGGACGTCCGGGGCCTGCAGCAGGGAGTACCTACTGCAGGGCGCCGAGGCCTACACGCACGGGCTGAGCGCTTGGGCGACGGCGCTGCCCGCGGGCAGGAGCGCCTGCTTGTGGGCGTTTGCGCGCACGCGCGTGCGTGAACGCGCGCGCGCCGCGCTGTGCGAGCCCGAGTTTGTGCTAATCCTCAACACCGGCTACGGGGCCGTGCCGTCACTGAGTTATTTGGACCCCGCCGTGGTCACCAGCATCCCCGCCCACACCTTCACGGTCGACTGGGGCGACGGCACGTCGCAGACGTGCACTCAGGCCCCGGGCACCTCGAGCTGCACTAAAAATTTGGGCAGCTACCCGAACAACCAAATAGTCGTCATTCGCATCCGAGGTGAATTACACGGCCTGCGGCGGCTCGGCGACAGCACGCTGGGTGTCGTAGCCATCAACTCCTGGGGCAACGTGAGCTTGACCACAGCCGAATCCTCGTTCCAGCCAGACTACTCGAGGCAAGGTTTCTACCGCAACTCACTCTTTTACACTGATAGCTACTCGGACTTGTGGAGCTTGTCGTACATAGCGCCCATCACGGGCACGCAGGCCCTGCGCTACGTGGACAAGTTCCACACCCTGTTTGTCGGCGCTCGCAGCCTGGTGGGCGACCTCCGGGACTGGGACATTCCGTTGCGGGGCTCTTTGACCAAGATGCTGTCAGGAGCGCGCATGTTCAATCAGCCCTTGTACTGGAATACTGCGGCCGTGACCAGCCTCGGTCAGACGTTCGCGACTGCGGCGAACTTTAACGGCGACATCAGCCACTGGGACACGAGTGGCGTCGTGGATATGAGCGCTACTTTCAAGGGTGCCCAGAGCTTCAACGTGGACATCAGCGGTTGGAACGTGGGCGCAGTCACCGACACCGAGTTTATGTTGCTCAGGGCCTGCTGCTTCAAACAGAACCTCGAGGCGTGGCCTAGCCAGATCCGGCCGGCCGTGAGCGGTTGCGCGACCGGCTGATCTGCGTACATAAAAAAAACAAAAGCCTCTTCTGGCTGACCTGTAAAATCCTGCTGAAAGAAATTCTGGAACCGGGGGGCGGGGGTAGTTGGTAAAAGACCGCCTGCGAAAGGAAGGAGGGGAGATTGGCAGCTGAAGTTAAAAAAGCTGGGCCTCCGTTTTTTAATGGAACAAAAATTCTCTTGGGGGCTGGCCGCCTTCGGCGGAAAGCCAAACTCTCGTACCTCCCGCCTCCCCCCCCCCCCCCCCCCCTCTAGCTCCGACTCTCAGGGGCGGAGGGCTCCGGAGGGGGATTAAAGGTCGGCCCCAGGCCCCGCCGTGGACTCTCACGGGTTGTACCAGCCCAGACATTCTGTCAGCGTATGGCTGGGGCCGCCAAAGTTAGCAATGGCTTGGCACGGGGCAGCTGCTCTTGGGCCAGCAAGCTGAAGGACTTGAGCAGGCGGCAGCCGTCCGTCCCGGTGGGCCGGACCCAGGCGCTGAGGTTCTGGCTGAAATTACAAGCAGCGTAGAAGGGCACATAGAAGCCGTCCGGCTGCGCGACGTTGGAGACGTCCCAGGTGTACAGTGGCTGGTTAAAGGACAAGGCCTCCCCAAAGGCATAGACGAGGCTGGTCAGCGTGCCGTGCGTGTTCCAGGCGTCCAGTGGCTGGTTGAACTTGTACGCGTTGTAGAAGGTCTGGGTCATGACCGTGGCGTTCAGCGCCCAGGAGTTCAAGGGTTGATTGAAATTGTGCGCGTCTTCGAAGAGGCTCGTGAGATCGGTGAGGCCGCTCACCGGCCAGCCGCTGAGGTCCTGGTTAAAAAGCTCGGCGCCGTAGAACGCCTCCGCGGCACTGCCGCTAAAAGGCACGCGCCAATCGCGCACATCGCCGACGAGTTCTTTGGCGTACTGGAAGAGCGAGTCGGCCCGGGTCACGCGGTCGAGCGCACGCGTGCCCGCCACGGGCGCCAGGTAGCGTAGCTCGGACAGCACGTACGAGGGTGGATCCGCACCCTCGCGGTGGTACGTGAGCAGCGCCCCGCGGCTGCCCGTCGGGCTGGCCAGCGTCACGTTGCCCCAGGACGTGATTTCTTGCCAGCGCAGCCTGTGCTCTTGAGATACGTTGGTGAGGGACCGGAGGCCATCGAGGCGGCCCTCGATAAGCAAGCGGTACACGCCGGCCCGCAGGCCCGCCACCGGCTCGCACAGCGGCGGTGCTTGCAACTGAGTGCAGCCGACCCAGCCGCGGCCATCGCCCCAGTCCACCCGCACGGCGTGGTCCAGCGGGGTGTCGATGGTCCACAGGCCCGGGTACGTGTCATCCACCGTGACGCGCACGACGGCCTCAAAGAGCGAAGCGTTCTGTTCACACCACGCGGGTAACGCGCAGGCCGGCGGCCGACAGCCAGACTTGTACAACATGAGACCGCAGGGCACGGAACCTGGGGGCCCCAGGTCCCAGACCGCCAGCCCCCGGCCCGTGAAGGACCTAGCGCGGCCGAACAAGCCCGACAAGCCGCGCAGCGCGCGGGGTTGCCAATTGCTGACGTCGGCGTCAAAGTTGGTGGCCCCGAGGAACATGTTGGTCGCATCCTCGAGCGCGCCCAGCCCCCAAACTGTGACCGCGCCCAGGGCACCCTCGTTGGCCACAAAGGCGTGCGACGCGTTCACGACGCTGGACGTAATCCAGCGCTCCAGGCCGGTTAACACCAACCGCGGGGCGCCGGCCGCGAGTCTGGCCAGCGTGGTGACGGCCGACGTGTCCAGCCCGCCGACGTCCAGCGCCACGGCGCCCAGGTTCCCCAGCCCGTCCAGCAGACCGGCTAACGAGCGCAGGCCCGGGCTGGCCGGCAGCGGCGGCGGCACTTGGGTGAGCAGGGCGCCCGCAAAGTGGAAGCAGGACGTGGTGTGCAGACGAATGTTGCCCCAGCTCTGCACGATGGAGAGGCCCCAGCTGAGGGGCGCGGGCACCCAATCCCCGCCGCCGCAGGTGCAGCAGGCCTGGTTTGCAGTGAGGGATTCGTACGCATAGTCGTTGCCCCAGTCCGCGCAGTGTCCTATGTAGGCGTGGCAGCCCCACAAGGGGCCCTCTCTGTCGTGCCAGGGTTGTCCATACAAGAGGGTCTTGTCGCGACAGACCGGGGGCGCGCTCAGGTTCAAAGACGGCAGGTGCGCGGTGGTAAAGCCCACGATCTCCGCGCCGGCTAGCGTGATATCATAGGTCCCGGCCTGCGCATACGTGTGGTTGCAGGTTCCGGCGCACGTCTGGACGGGCGAGCCGTCGCCCCAGCCCACGTCGTAAGGAGAATCGCCGCTCAACCGCCGGCGCGCGGCCGGGTCCGGCCGGAACGGCAGTTCGTAGGTCTGCCCCGCGCTGGTGAGCACGACCGTCAGCCGGGCGGGGGTAGGAGAGAAGTCGGGGGGGGGGGGGGGGGTTGTAAGGGCAAAGTGCCCGCGCGCTCCACAGGGCGTTCAGGAGCACCAGCGCCAGGCACGGCCGCAGGGTGGCTGACATGGCTGGCCAACTCCGGGTGGTTTTTTGGTAGTCCATGGCTAGCTTTGTATTTTATTACGGTGGTCAAGGTAGCTCGTGGGGGTAGGGGGCGGAGGAGGAGCTGAGGAAGTGGGCGGCAGAGAATGCTCTTGGGAACACTCACCCCCCTCCCTCAACACTCACACTGGTGATGCAGCCCCGTCCAAGGCTCCAGGGAAGGGGAGGAAGGGAGCCAGAAGCGCTTCCTCTTCCCTCTTACTACGAGAGGGCAAGTTTGGCCTCTAGCCGTTCCTGTGGGCAACCGGCATGAACGCGAAAGCAGGACCACGCGGACGAGTTCGCTTGCTCGCGCCCCCGGCCCCCGCCTAGCCGAGGCTTTGTCCTTTTTCCAAGCCAACCGCGCAAAATAAACAGGTCACACCGCTCGGACACGAACTGGCACGCCTACGACACCGATTATCGACCACTTATCCCCAACCTGGGCACAGCACCAGGGCTGGCACCGCTCCTGCCCCAGCGGAGCTGCGGGCGGCTCGGGGCCGGCCCGAGTGACGTGAGAGGAGGCTGGTTCCTAGGGTGGCCACGGCCGAGGGCGCGCGCAAGAGAGAGAGAGAGAGAGAGAGAGAGAGAGAGAGAGAGAGAGAGAGAGAGAGAGAGCAAGAGAGAGAGAGAGAGAGCAGGAGAGAGAGAGAGAGAGCGCGCGCGAGAAAGAGGCAAGAAGGGGGAGGGGGCAGGCAGCGGCGGGTCTGGTGAGTGACCGCCAGGCCGCCGGAGGAGGACGCGGTCTCTGCGCTGACGGCAAGTGCCCTCACTGCGAGCCGGCTAGCGTGGGCAGGAACTCGCGCCGTTCGTACCAAGGGTCCTCGGCCCACACCGGCAGCTCGCAGCGGCACTGGCCCAGCTCGCGGCAGCGGGCGCACGGCGGCCGCACTTCCTCCAGCAGCAGGGCTTCCTCCGCCGTCGGCGAGGCCCAAGGCAGGCCTAGCCCGACGGTCTTGTAGCAGCGGAAGCACCAGTGGCCCTGCCAGCAAGCCACTACCGCACAGAGGCAGACCGTCGCCAACCAGAGCAGCGGCGCCCACAGCGGCGGCCTCGGCGGCGGCCGGGGCGGGGGGCGCCCGGCGCCCGTGGGCGGCCCGGGGGGGGCCGACAGCCCGGGCGCGCCGGCGGCGGACCCGACCACGCGGCCCCGCCAGGTAGAGTACACCGAGGCCCCCAGTGCGTCGCCGGCCTGCAGCCGCCGGCGGCGGGCGAGGCCAAAGGTGGCCTCCAGGCGCACGACGATGACCACGTCCGCCGCGCCCGCCGGCGCGGCCGGCCAGGCCGCTGTCGAGTCCGCCGGCGCGGCCGGCCAAGCCTCGGGGCAGACGAGGACGCTGTGCGGGCCCGTCCAGTTGGCCGCGGGGTAGTCGACGGTGGCCGTCGTGGTCCCCAGCGCCAGCGTGTAGCGCAGCAACGCCAGGCTCTGCAAGGGGGCGTACCGCTGATCGTCGACGAGCGCCAGGAAGCACGGCCACGCCAAGGAGCCGTCGCTCTGGTAGTACAGCTGCGTGACCGCGGCGGACCCCGCGGCGGCGGGGCCCAGGGCGTCCAGCCGGGCGGCCTCCTCCGTGCTGCCATTGGCGAGCAGTAGCAGGGACGAGGTGGGAGGGGCCAGCCCCAGCTCCAGCTCGCACCAGTCCTGCGCCGGAAAGACGAACCGGACCCGCGCCTGGGACGTCAGGTTCGGGTACAGGCGGTGCTGCGCCGCAAACTCGTACACGAGCTGCACGGCCTCGCTCGCAGCGGTCCGCCCGACTGCGGGCCCACGAGCGCTGTGTGCACTCCACGGGCCCGCAGTCGCTCGCCCCCGCGCCGAGCTCCCCCGGCCCCCAGAACGAACCGGCCGGCGCCTGCAGGGGGGCGAGCAGCCAGCCGGTGGCGGTGGTGGCGAAGGCCAGCTCGGAAGCGAGCGACTGGTTGCTGAGCCACCGCACGGTCCAGCTCAGGCACAGGGCGCGCACCGGCGCGGGCAGGCCCGACGTGACGGAGACGTTGGGCTCGAGCCACGGCAGCAGGAGGAAGAACGGGAGCCGCACGTCGCCCGCCCACTGGTCGCAGGCGCTCGCCCCGGCGCAGACACACGAGGCGTTGGCGTCCACCTCGTAGTCGACGACGCGGCACTCCCCCAGGGTTCCGTTCCCGCCCGGCGCCTCTCGGCCGGCGGCCATCGCCACGCGCGCCGTGGCCAGCAGGTGGCAGGCGCTGGCGCACTGAACTCGCAGGGCCGGGGCGGGCCAGCCGTCGCTGGGCACCCGCACCACGAAGGAGAGGCGCCCGGCCTGCGCCCCGCTCAGCACCGTGAAGGTCGTGCCCGCGGGGTCGAGCCAGGGCTCGGCCAGGCCGGTGGGCGCAGCCAGGCACTCCGGCGGCCGCGCGGGGCAAGGCGTGGGCGAGGCCGAAGCCGAGGCCGAAGCCGAGGGTGTGGGCGAGGCCGAAGCCGAGGGCGTGGGCGAGGCCGGGGCCGAAGCCGAAGCCGTAGAAGAGGCCGGGGGTGGGGGCGAGGCCAAAGGCGAGGCCGAACGCGAGGGCGAGGCCGAACGCGAGGCCGAACGCGAGGGCGAGGCAGTAGACGAGGCCGAAGGCGAAGGCGAGGCGGACGACGAGGCAGTAGACGAGGCAGAGGACGAGGCTGTAGACGAAGGCGAGGCTGAGGACGAAGGCGAGGCCGAACGCGAGGCAGTAGACGAGGCAGAGGACGAGGCTGTAGACGAAGGCGAGGCTGAGGACGAAGGCGAGGCCGAACGCGAGGCCAAACGCAAGGCCGACGACGAGGCCGAAGGCGAGGCCGTAGACGAGGCAGTAGACGAGGCCGTAGACGAGGCCGAAGACGAGGCCGCAGGCGAGGCCGAAGACGAGAGCGCGGGCGAGGCCGAAGACGAGGCAGCAGGCGAGGGCGTCACGGAGGCCGCAGGCGAGGGCGTCACGGAGGCCGCAGGCGAGGGCGTCACGGAGGCCGACAGCACACAGGCTACCGCCGGGGGCCAGTCGCCCGCCAGGAAGGGTCCCGGCTCGCCCCCCGCCGCCGCGAAGTACAGCTGCGTGGCCGCGCGGGTGCGGACCTGCAACGCCACGCGGTAGGCCGTCCGTCCGTCCCAGCGGTGGAGCCGGAAGTCGGCGGCGTAGACCCCGTCGCGCTCGCAGGCCGCCACGGCCCACCACCACGGGTCCCCGGCCGCCGGCGGCAGTAGCTCGACCCCCGGCCGCGCACTGCTCGCGTTCACGTCCGCCCAAGGCAGGTCGAAGCCAAACCAGACACTGGTCTCCCCGCCGGCGCAGCTCGCCGCGCGCAGGGTGTTGGGTGGCGCCTGGACGACCTGGTTCAGGTACGCTACGAGCCGCACCCGCGTGTCCTCGCAGTCGGGCAGCGCGTCCACCAGGTCCCAGGGGCTGTGGATGGCCAGCAGCCGGGCCAGGCCCCCCACGCTCTGCGCGTGGAACTCCACGTCCACCGATTTGCTGGAATAGTCCCGCGCGTCGTACGCCTGCCCCCAGGCGAGCTGGGGCTGGCGCCGGTAGGCGGACGACGGGTCCGGCGGCCACTGCTCGTACAGCGGCGTCCCCTCGTACGGGTTCAGGTGGTGCAGGCTGGGCGTCAGCGCCTGCAGCAGGGGCCGGAAGCCCGGGTCCGGCGGCCCCCGGCCGTACCGGAACGCGGGCGGGGCGCCCCCCGCGGACCCACAGCCCGTGCAGCCGACGGGGGTCTCGCCGTCCACGAGCCAGCGGTTGGCAGTGGCGCCGAAGTGCACGGCCGCGGCCGCAACGTGGCTCGTGTCGCTGAGTGACACCAGCCCGTCGCCGTCCGTGTCGCCCGCGGTGGCGAAGGGCCCCACGGGCGCGGGCCCCGCGTCGTCCGCCAACGCGTGCCGCCGCCGCCGCCGCAGCGACAGGGCGGCCGCGTACCCGGTCGCCACGGTGGTGTTGCAGGCCACCACCACGTACGCCTCGGACGCGCCCAGGGGGGGCAGGCCCGCGGCGGCCGTAAAGTCGTGGGCGGCGGAGCCGGACGCGTCCAGCGCGCGCAGCTGGACCAGGAAGCCCGTGAGCGCGTAGCGGCCGGACGCGCCGGGGCGCAGCGGCAGGCGCAGCGTGCACAAATGCACTTCTCCGGTCAGCGCGCGCTGCGCCGCCGGGTCCAGGGCCTGCACCTGCCAGAACAGCCAGCGCGCGTAGCCCAGCTCCGAGAAGCGGGGCTCGTAGCTGGAGGCCCGGCCGAGCACGAAGCGCACGTCCAGCCCGTGCGGGTTCTCGGGGCAGAAGGCCGGCAGCGTGTCGCAGGCGCCGCCGACTTCGCCGACCGCCGCCAGCAGCAGGTCCACGTCCCACGCGCGGTCGTCCAGGCACAGCGCGACCTGGCAGGACGCGAGCCTGGCCGGGCCGGCGTGGCACGTCACGGGCAGCCACAGTTCCTGCCGGCCGGGCCACACGACGGAGTCCTGCACCGCGCACGGCACCTCCCCGGCGGCGCCGAAGCCGGCCTCGAACGGGCCGGGCGCCAGGTTGAGCGCCACCGGTGCCGACGCGTTGAGCTCCCGGCTGGCGTTGGTGGGGCACACGACGGTCACGTACGCTTCGTTGACTTGGTACGAGTTCAGGCGGGGACTGAGCGCTCCCGTGGCCGGATCCACGGCCGCCCGCGTGCCTTCGTCCAGCCCGAAGCGGATCAGCTGCGCCGCCTCGGGGGGGGACAGGTCCGCCAGAGGCCGCAGCCACCAGCCACCCTCGAAGTGCACCAGGACGCCGTCGGGGTCGGGGCGGCCGCCGTCCCCCGGCACGGTCCAGGGCCCGGCGGCGGCGGCGGCACCGCCCGGCGCGTACGACACGTTGGCGCCCACGGCGGGCCAGGGCTCCGTCGACACCGCCACCGACACGGGGCACGACTCCAGCCGCCACGCCGGGCCGGGGGGGAAGCGGGCGCGCCACGCGGTCGTGCCGGGGGTCGCGGCGGCCACCCGCAGCGGCCGGGCGCAGCCCGGGCGCGGGCGGGTGTCCAGGCGCACGACCCCGTCCGCGGCCCCGCCCGCGGTCGGCGGCACGTCCGCGGCCGGCGCCCCGTCCAGGTCCACGTAGGCGCTGAGGTCCGCCTCCGGGGCGGGCGCGCCGGCGCTCAGGCGGCCCCGGGCCACGAGGCAGCCGGCCGAGTACAGCTGGCTGCAGTGCAGGGGCCGCAGCGCCCCGCCGTGCTCGCAGGTCGCGAGCGGCTGCCCCGCCGGCGCGAAGGGCGCGTAGTACTCGGCCCGCAGCTCCAGCGCCACCAGGTCGTACACCACCAGGGCCGCCCGCACCGGGGGCAGGCCGGGCCACGCCGCCTCCAGCCACGCCGCTGAACCCAGCGGCGCCAGGGCGCCGGCGCAGGCGCGGCCGGCGGTGGGCAGCTGCACGCCCTCGGCCGCCTGCACGCCCAGGCGCGGGTCGTCAGTCACAGGGTACGCCACGGGGTCGTTCTCGCACCACAGCAGCGCCCGCCAGTCGGTGCAGTCCAAAGCAGACACGGGCGCGTACGTCGCGGCCGAGCCCGCCGGCGCCACGGCGTGCGCCACCTCGACCGTGAGCCGCACCGGGCGGGGGGGGGGCTTGTCAGCAGCCAGCCCGGCGCCGTCTGGCCGCCCCACGACGCCCGCAGGTGCGGGCCCCACGGCAGCGGCCGGGCGCCGACCGGCAGCACCAGGTCCCAGCCGCCGCCCGTGGCCGACCGCGAGACCAGCAGCGAGTCGTCGCCGGGGCCGGTGAGCGAGGCCTCGGCCGACACGTCGCGGTAGTGGCCCACTGCCCACACGAGCGCCGTGGCCCGCGCGCCGGTGGCGTTCAGCAGGCCCCCGGCGGCGGCGCGGAAGAGCAGTGCCTCCTCCTCCTCTTCCGGGGGCCTCCACCACCAGGCCCGGGCGGCTGGGCCCAGCACCGTCACGGCCGCCAGACGCTCGCCGGCGCCGGGCCCGGCCGCCAGGCGCGACACCGCCCCGGGCCCGGCGCCGTCCACGGCCACCAGCCACTGGCCCACGCCGGGCGCCCGGGCCCACCCCCCCGCGCCGAGCGCGAGCGGGCCGGGCCCGCCCGTGGCCGAGAGCCGGACGAGCGGGGTCACGTCGTAGCGTCGTCCGCGCCCCGGGCCTAGCTCCGCCGTCGCGACCAGCCTGGCCCAGCCGCCGGGGGGGACCACCGGGGGCCGGACCTCGAGTGCCAGCGAGCCCGCGACGAAGGACCAGGCCGCCCACGTCACGTTGGGGTCCGGCGCCGCGCCGCCCGCCGCGGCCGAGACCCACGCGGCGGCGGGCCAGCCGGCCCCGCGCCTGGTGACGGCGCAGCAGCCCCCGGCGTCGACCACCGCCAGCAGGCCCGGCGCCGCCTCGCAGCGCCGCGTGGCCACCTGGCAGGGCTCGTCGTCGGCCGCGCCGCTGGTGCTGTACACGGGCACCAGGCACAGCCGGGCGGCGCGGCACCCGGCGCCGCAGGGCAGGCCCCGCAGCGCCGGCAGGCCCTCGGCCGCGGCGTATGCCCCCACCAGGAAGGGCGGCCGCAGGGCCACACGCAGCGACGGCTCACCATTCACCGCGACGGCCGTGTTGGCCCCGAACAGCCGCGGCCCGGTGGCGCCGCGGGACACGAGCGACACGACCAGGCCGTGCAGGGCCAGCACGCCGGCGCCCGCCCGCCACCGGACGGTGGCCAGGGGAGCGTAGTCCGCGCCGGCCGCGCCCGCACCGGCGGGCGCGGCGGTCGAGAGGGTGACAAAGGACAGCGTCAGCTGGTCGCCGGCGGCCCGCGGCGCGGCGCCGGGCCCGAAGCCGGCGGCCCACTCCACGCCCAGGCACTCCGCGCCCTCGGCCCAGAACAAGAGCGTCCCCCCCCCGCACGTCCGCGTGCGGCGGCTCGCGGGCCAGCACCAGGCGGGCGCGCCACTCGCTGCCCGGCGCGAGCGGGCACCACGGCGCCTCGGCCAGCACGTACGGCCCCGACCCGTCCGCGGCCGGAGCTGGCCGGCAGCCGGCGGGCGGGCACGGCGGGGGCACCAGGCGCACCCGAAACTCCTGCGCCGGCGGCCGGAAGTCGGGGGGCGCGCCGGGCACCTGCAGGGACGCTACCACCGTCCGCTCGAGCGCGGTGGCCCCGAAGGCCGCCGGCGGCACGCGCGCGCGGACGAAGCCCGCGGGCCCGCGGACCACCCCCCGTCCTCCAGCTCCCCGCCGGCCGGCGGGGGCGACGCCCACGCCAGGCGCACCCAGCCCCCGGCCGGTGGCAGGGGCAGGCCGGCCGCGTCCAGCAGGACCCAGGCCACGCGCAGCAGGTCGTAGTCGCTCGCCCCGTACACCTCGGGTGTCTGCACGTACAGAGCCAAGCCCGCGGGCGGCCGGGGCGGACGGGGCGCGGCGGCCGCCGCCACCCAGCCCCGGCCCGCGCCCAGCTGCACCACGGAGGGCTCGGGGCCCCAGGCGAGCACCGCGGCCGTGTCCTCCTCGCCGGCGGCGGGTGGCGGGGACGCGGGGCAGGCCGCCGGCAACAGCCCGGGGGCAGCGAGTGGCCAGGGGCGGGGGCCGAGCTCACAGGCCCCCGGCCGGCACACTGCGGGCTGCGGGCTGGACGACGCCGTGGGGCGGGGCTGGCACGGCACGCCGGGACAGAGCCGCCCGCGGCAGCGCCCGCGCCGCGGCGCCCACCCCGAGGGCCTGGCACTTGACGGCAGCACCACGGCCAGCACGAACAGCGTCACCAAGAGCGGGAGCCACATACAGCAAGAAGCGTCGGGGCTCAGGGCCGTGGGGGGGGCGCGGGCGGGCCTGCGCCCCGCAGGCACGCGGCCCCTCCTCAGCTCAAACAAAGACTCTCTCGTCGGGGGCGAGTGGAGGTCGCCAGGACGCTGGGTTTCTACTTTGCACAGACACGAGAGCCCGACACGAGAGCCCGGTCGCTGCGCCGGGCGGGGCCGGACAAGGAGGGAGGAAACGAAAGCAGCAGGCGGGCGGGGTCGGTCGCGCCCCCCGGGGGGCCCCCCTCTCCCCTCCCCCCCCCCCCCGGCACGCTCCTCCTCTCCCCCCGTCCCGTCTTCCTGTGTCCTGCTCTGGCCGTGTGGAAGCTGGGTGGACAAGGAAGACAGCCAAGCAGCCAAGCAGATGGCAATATTCTCAAAACAAATTGCTAATAGCACGCGCGGGTAGTTTGCCCTCCGCTTGCCATTTCTCTGGGCTTCCGGCGAGCCGTGCAGTCCGCGGCAGAGGTTACCGTGAGTCGGCGCAGCGGAGCTATGGAGCCACCGCGTAAGAACTACAGCGTGTGCCAGAAGAGTCTCTCTCTTGCTGACGTGTATCCCGACCATTCTGTCCAGACCTTGTTACGCAATCTAGACAGCCCTGCCCTGCTAAGACTCTCGCAGACAAACGTAAGATTTAACAGTGTAGCTAAGGACGCAGCTAAGAAACGCGCCAGGCAAGAGCTAGAGGAAGCGGCTCTTCTAATCAGTGCTCTTTACCACGTGCCACCACGCCCGCGCGAGCGCCTCGCGGGCCACATTGAGTGGGAAACGCCACTGACGAGCTTCTCTACGTCCATCCTGCGCCAGGCCAAGTTTACTGCTGAGATCAGAGTACGGGTAAACTATGTACACGAGATTGCTATCGTAGATCTCACTGTCGTCGTGCCTTGCTCCGGGGCGAAGGCTCCAGCAGGAACGACAGTGAGTGACAATACGAGCAGAGCCCTCGGTCCTGACAGGAAAGAAGTCAGGAAAGAAGCGCTTACAGCAAGGTATGAGGACATTACAAACACCGACCTCCAGGCTTTGGAAACCAAGATCAAGACCTGCATCCAGCGCTTTGCGGGCGGCGAAACCATGGACTACGTGAATAAATTGTTCGAGCCAGTTGGGAGCTGGGCAGCACCACCTTTTCCAAGTCGCCTTCGCCAAGCAGATGGTAGCAATCTGCTGTTTTACGAGCAGGCACCGAGCTGGAGCTAGGCCTTCGTGCTGGTGGTATGCTCCTTCTTGGATGAATGGCCTCAAGAAGAAAACAACCTTTTCTGCTGGCCGGGAGTGGCTGGCAGCGACCGGTACGAGCAGGCTGCCTGGCTTATCAGCGGCTGTGTCCCTCTTTCTTTCTTCTCTTCGATGGCTGTCCTGGCCTTTTGGTGCATTTCTAACCAGAGAGAACAGTCCAAACCAATAAAGCCTTCGCCGTGGATGTTTTCTTGCCGTAGAGCACAGGACGATGGTAGTAGCGATAGTAAACCAAAAACAGGGGAAATCGGACAAGCTCCTGCTGTCAGCGTGGCCATCACCTCTAGTCATGAAAAACGGCCAGCTCGGAGGCACCTGGCCGCCATGGCGCAGGCTAAAAGCGCGCTCTTAGTCGAACTCCTAGGCACGGATGTTGGCGGCGTGGCCGCGGCTTACCGCGGCACTCAAAAAACCTCCCACACCCTATGAACGCCCTCCGCTCTGGCCTACTAGGCGGGTCCAGGCTAAGAGTCTTAGGTTCGGCTCTCTACGGCGAAGAAGACTCCTAATGCGTTAACGCTTCCCCCCCCCCCCCTGCCCCACCTGGCTCCCGCTAGGCCCGCCTGGCGTTCTGGCTAGGGTCGTGCACGTGGCACCATCCCCTGTGATTCTGCGGGACGCGCCCCCGCGGGAGCACCGCCGGCTCTGCGCTGGCGGGGGGAGGGGGAAAGGCCCCCCGTCCCGGGGCTCACGGGGCCCAGCGCGCGGAATTTCTGACACGCATGGTCAGTCGCCCGGCAGTGGAGGCAGGTGGCGCAGGCACGACCCCCTTGGCTGGTGTCGGCCGCACCGGGGGGCGGGCCCGGGGGCTCACCGCACGCCTCGTGGGTGGCCCCCCCCCCCCCCCCCCCGCCGCTCCGGCACGCCGCACGGGACCGGCCCCCCCTCCGCCGCGGAGCCCCCCCCCAGCGTGCGGTTCTGTCTATGCCCCGGGGAGAGGAGAGGGCGTGGCTGGCGCGCGGGGCTGGCGCACGCCCCGGCCTCCAGCCGTCTTCTGGACGGGGTGGTCACAGAACAGCAAAAGCCACACGCTGGCTGACCTGGGTGTCAGCGATGTCGCACCAGACGACGGCGGCAGAGGCCCGGGCACTCGTGGGCTTGTACACCCGGGCGTGGTCTTTTCTGGTCGATGCTAGCAATGGCAACCGGACGCCGGCCGTGGCGCCGGAGCAGCTGGCGCGGCTGTACGGGTGGGTCTGCGATCCCCAGCGGGGGGCGGCGGAGGCGCCTGGCTGCGAAGAGCTGTTGTCCTACCTGGAGGTTAGGCACGAGCTAGAGCGCAGGCCCAGAGCGGGCAGGCCGGCGCCGGAGGAGCCGGCTACGGCTTCGGTGCTCGAGTGTGCGTACTCTTTTTACCTGTCGGCCACCCATCACGTGCTCCGACCAGTGACCTTGGTCGTGTTCCCCGCGGAACGACAGTACCTGGACCAGCAGCCAACCGATTGGCAGCGCTACGTCAACGACCGAGACGAGCTGCTGTGGCAGAGCCCAGCCTTGAAGGCCAGGTGGTTAGCGGGGAGGGACACGGCGTCGCTCGAGAGGGCCCGCGTGTACGCGGTCTATCGCGCGGACTGTTCGGGGTTAGCCTGCAACGCCTTCAGGCACGTAGAGCCCCTCCTGGACAGCCGGGGGCTGGCAGTCTGCGTCAAGGTGCTCAGCAGGCTCTGGTGCTTGTTCGAGTTCAGCCTGTTCGCGGCCCTGCCCGACGTCCGGGCACACCTCGGGGCCGAGGCGTCCGGGGACGCAGCCCTCCTCCAACCAGTGCTGTCACAAGCTCGCGCGGACTTGGCCGCCCTGGCACAAGCTAAGTGCGCGCTCCTGCTGAAGCTCCTGGGCGCGGACGTGGGGGGCGTGGCCGCGGCCTACCTGGGCCAAGACTTTACTAACTAGGCCCCCCCCTAGCCCTTCTCCGTCGGCGTTTGTGCTTCCTTGGTCGTAGCAGCCGGGGTCAAGGTCAGAGGAAGAGGCCCGGCTTCTTCCCTCCAGAGAGAGTCGCGCGCGCGCACGCGGCCTCGTGGCTGGCTGTTGGCCTGGAGGAGGGAAGTCCCCCCCCGCTGGCTGGCGTTGGCGGCCCGCACCCCACGCCCGCACCCCACGCGCCCCGCAGCTCCTGGGACACTGCGCGTCGGAGGGAGGGGGGGGGGGGGGGGTGCTGCGGCCGCCCCGGTCGGCCGGCCGGCGCCGGGGCCAGCTCGCGCCCCACACGCGGGACCCGGGCTGACGTGGCCGGGACCCTGCGCTGTCGCCTCCCCCCCCCCCCCCCGGGGCACTGGCGGGGGGGGGCATGGCTTAGTTCTGACAGCGGCAGGATCGTACCTGTACCTCCCCGGAGGTCCACAGTGCCCCGGCCGGGACCCGCCTGGCCTGCGTGTGTATACAGGCGTAGATAAAATGGTGGCTTAGTTCTTTTAATCACGCCAAACCTTGCCGTTGCCGCGCGGTGCACCCGCCAGGGGGTGAAGGGGCGCATCTATCGTACCTTAGGTAACATGGTACCGTGCCCGAGTGCCACGGCCGGGAGCTTCTCGGCACGCCGACTGGTCCGAGTACCCCTCTTGTTGTAATTACGGCCAAGCAAGAGAATCCTGGGGAGCACTTGTTGAGCGAGGCCGGCGCCGGGCCTGATTCTTGTGTATATTATATTATATTATATTATATTATATTATATTATATTATATTATATTATATTATATTATATTATATTATATTATATTATATTATATTATATTATATTACATTATATTATATTATATTATATTATATTATATTATATTATGGACACCGTGATAGCCCAGTGGTCAAGTTCTACCATCTGAGCCCTGTCGCCAGTTCGATTCCCGTCGGTGCCACCAGTATTTTCATTGAACATACCGGTCTATTTCTGGACCAGTATTTTCATTGAACATACCGGCCCGTCTGGAAGTGTTGGAACTGCCCTTGCGGGGGTGTCATTAGAGCTTATCGTCAATTCTTCGTACTCCCCTCACGGGTGAGACGATGGAGGCGCATGTGCAGAAATGCATCAGCCATTGACAGAGAGGCACTATATTATATTATATTATATTATATTATATTATATTATATTATATTATATTATATTATATTATATTATATTATATTATATTATATTATATTATATTATATTATATTATATTATATTATATTATATTATATTATATTATATTATATTATATTATATTATATTGTTCTGTGCGAGGCTCGGGACCGGGGAGGGGAGAAAACTTTCCTAACACACTGCCCGACGCCCCCTCCCTCCCCTGCGCTGCGGGAATGGCGGCGGGCCCGCGTCAGCACTGATTATCCCCGGCGCAGGCACGCGCTTCCGCAGCAGGTGAGGGCCAGCAGGAGAAGGCCGGCAGATGCAGCACGCTGCCAGGCCGTTCTTACGCGCTGCGGCCCACCCCCGGGCCCCGGCTACAGGTAGCTCGTGATGCGCTGTAGGCCTACCACTGGGGCGGCGTCGTCCTTGTAGCCCGCGCCCGCCTCGTCCCGCCCGCTAAGCTCCGGCGCCGGGGCCACATCGCGGGCAGCCACATAGACGACGGGCGGCAGTGGCCGCCCGACGGGCCGGGCCGCGGCTAACAGGGCGGCCAGGCACCACCCCTGCAGGCACGCCGAGGCCAGGCCCCAGGCTACCCGGCCCCGCCCAGCAGTATAATAAGCACACCACCACAAGGCCCAGCCCGCCCACCAGCCCAAGGCGGCCGCGCGGCCGGTGGCCAGGCGCTGGGCGTAGAGCAGCCCGGCCAGCAGGGCCGTCAGGCTCCCCAGCAGGGCGAGTGTCGCGGCGGGGGGGCGTCCGTCCAGGAGGGGGACGCACAGGACCCCCGTGCCGGCCAGCAGCCAGCCGACCGCCGCCCCGCCACTTCGCTCCACCGTCAGGCATGCCCAGCCCAGGCAGTCCAGCGCCCACGTCCAGCGGGGCTCGAACGCCCAGGGCACCCCTGGGCACTCGCCGCGTGCCGAGCCCTCGTCCAGCGCCCAGGTCCGAACCCAGGCCGACACCGTCAGCACCAGCAGGATGGCGCCACGCCACCCGACCTGGGGACCGCGGCCCAGCAACGTCAGCAGGCTGCCCGCTAGGACCCCCGCCGCCTGGCTGGGCCAGAAGCTGACGTATATCCTCCAACGGGCAGGCGAGAGTGAGAGTCTGGCCGTGCCGGCTGGCTGCGCCCTAGGGCTCTCGCCGGCCGGCCGGGGGAAGGGTTCGGACGGGGGGAAGGGGTGGGAGGCGGCGGCGGACAGGGGAGACGACGCAAGCGGGGGGAGTGAGAGAGGGGGGTCTCTCGCCGCCACCGGCACTGCACTGGCGCGGGGGGGGGGGGGGGGGGGGGGGGGGGGAGGGAGGGCAAGGGGCTGGGCGCGGGAGCTCAGGGGCCCGCCGGCGAGGCCCGGGCCCCAAACCTGGCCCGAACGAGCGGGCCGAGCAACCCCGCCGCCAGGCGCTCCCAGCCCCCACAACAGACACTAGCCAGGGTCTGGACCGCCGAGCAGCAGTCGTCCGAGTCCAGGGCCAGGAGGCGCCGGGCACAAAAGAGGAGGACCTCCAGGTGAGTGTGCTGGGCCAGCGCCTCGCTCACGCTCCCGCACGCCAGGGGCTCCCAGAAGCTCTGGCCCCGCAGCCGGTGGCGGCGCAGCCCCTGGCGGCGCAGAAACGCCTGCAACCACCGCTGGCTGCACAGGCGGTGGCTGGCGAGCCGGGTGGACGTCACGTGCCGCCCCAGCAGGTCGAGGTACGCCTCCCAGCCGCAGTCCAGGGCCTCCACGGCGTAGACAGTCCAGAACCTAAACCCGCCCCTCGGCAGCACCTCGTGGAGCAGCACGTCCCAAGCCGCGCAGAAGCGCGGCGTGCCCGCCGAGCCGCGCCAGCCGGGCAGGCCTGGGGGAGGCTGCCCTTACAGGTACACAAGAAGTACAGCAGCGCTGCGTCGCACGTCGGCTGCCGCGGCGACTGGAGCGTGCACAGGGTAGAATCGTCTAGGTCCGTGAACACGATCCGCCGCACGGGCGCCTCGTCGCCCGGCCGGCCCAGCCGTAGGAGCACGTTGGTCGGTTTCTGGTCGAACGGGAACAGCTGCGCCCCCAGGACCAGGCGCTGCAACAGGCCGGCCACCGGCTGCAGCACGGCGCTGGCAAACGGCCCGGCCTGCTGCGGATACCCCCATTGCGTGAGATCGCAGTCGAACTCTTCCAGCTGCAGCAAGACCAAGCAGTGTCCGGCGGCGGCGGGGGGCGGGTCCGCCGGACAGTTGCACCCCCTAGCTTCCAACAGCAGTCTAACCGTCTTGGCCACCGGGCCGCCGGCCGAGGCCGGCAGCCTAGCCCAAGACAGCGCGGTGTCACTGGCCAGGACCTGGATCTGGTACAGGGCGGGGCCAACCCCCAGCCGCTGCAGCCGTTGGTAGCCCGTTTCCTGTTTTAAGGCACTGCCCTCCCCCCTGGCTAAACACGACTCCGTACGTGCCTCGGCCTAGCACGGGCAGGCCGTGCAGAGTCCGCAGCGCGGCGCGGGTAGCGTCGGGGCCCAGGTACACTAAGGGGGCCTCGGAAGCCTCGGCCCGGCGGGGCCCGGTGCGGGGAGCATGGCGGCGGCCCCTGGCGCCCTAGCTTTTGGGGGAGGGGAGGGGGGTTAGCCTCCTCTCGGGGCACGCGGGGCCGGGGCCGCCAGGGTTCGGCCGCAGGGGGAAGGGGAGGGAGGGGAGGCCGGGGCGTGCCGTGCCGGGCGGCAGGAGGGGGTAGGGCCCCGGGGCCGGTCGTCTTCTCCCCCTTCCCCCTCCCGCCACCCGGCCTGGCACGCCCCCCACGCCGCTCCCCCAGCTCCGGGCCCGGCTATCTGGACTAGCCTCGCTGATCCAGCCCCGGGCCCGATTCAACCGGGTCAGCTTCGGGCCCGGCTCAACCGGGTCGTGGGTGGCGGCGCGGCGAGCGCCGCGTTTGACTCAAGTTCGTGCCGCGGTTCGGAGCCACCTGACTGTAATCATAAAAAGACGCGCTGGCGAGACGCCTGCTGGCGAGACGCCTGCTGGGCAGAGCGCCCGGTTAGGGGGTAGAGAGGTCCTGATCCTCGGCTAGAGGGCCCAGCAACGCCTTCGCTTCGTCCGTTAGTCGCGCCCCGTTGGATGAGGGACAGGCTGACACGAGGGCTCTTCCACTTCAGGGGACCTACGGCAGACGCACTACTCATGCCATCCAGCACCAGGTTGTTTTGCCACAGGTCCGCCACCAACAGGAGCCAGGCGTGTGGTACGATGGCGGTGTATAACAGGTTCGCCCGATCCTTAGTCGAGATGAACCACAGGGCCCGCACTAGGCACAGGAGCACACAGGACCCCTCGTCCCCCTGGTCCGCGTCCAGCACACCACTGGGGCGGCCCCCCCACCCGTGGTCAGGTACGTATTGTATGTCCGGCCCGGTGTAAGCCGGGGCAAAGCGGGCCCGGATCCCGTCTACCTCCTCCTTTGTGCGCGAACGCCAGGGATCATACAACACCAGTGACTCCTGGGAGTCGCGAGGAATAAACAGCACGTTGGCGTGATCTTTGACATCCAAGAGGAATACCGTGTACGCAGCGCGTTCTTGGTCGGTGGGGGGCTCGCTGGCAGTGAGGCACCGGGGCAGCAGGGTAGCGAACGGCCGTGACCTGTCCTGGAACTGTAGCTGACTCAAGCAGGCCAGCAGTCTGTTCAGCGCTGCTAGGGTGACGCCCGAGGCACCTCCGACACCGTCCGCGAGGCTCATACCAAAGTGGGCGTACCCATCCTGACCGCCCGGGTTCAGGCTCGAGGCCAGCGGCCGGTTCCCGTCGAGCTGGCGGAGCTTGAGCCAAAAGTATAGTACCCACTGTTCGGCGGCTCGGTACTCCACGACCGTGTCCCAGGCCAGGGTGTGACGTTGGAGAGCCGGGACGAGGGCGGGACGGCCGCAGCAACGGGGCCTCGTCCAGTACCTTTGTCTCGCCGTACAGGAGCGTGACCCGCAGCAGCGCGTAGACCCAACAGCACTGCTCGCGCGGTCCCACCGGGCCTACCCAGTAGAGTTTGCCGGCCTGGCGCCAGGGGCGGTCCCCCCGGTTGTGGCCCTGGTGCTCCACGTACGCTCGCAAGGCTAGCTCGCGCAAGCGGTACTGGTTCTGGACATCGGGCCCCCCCAGAGACAGGCCCGCCTCCTCCCGCACCTGCAGCGGGCGCTGCTCCCAGCACCCCCCGCGGGGCGAGGCCCGGTGGAGCAGGGCGCCGAGCGTAGCACGGAAGTGGGGTGACGTTCATGCACGGACTCTAGCGCCGTCTGCGCTGCTGCATACTCGGCCACGAACTGGTCTACGACGTCCTGCTTCAGCGCAGGCTCCGTACTTCGTGTGCCCCAGCTCTGTCGTAACAGGTCCCAGTACGGGGGCCCGGCCGTGCCGGGAGTGCCCGGGTGGCCTAGCAGCCGGGCCAGCTGGTCACGGACTTCGCGCTCGTCCTGGCCCTCCAGGATCAGCAAGGCCACGGGATCGACCTCCAGGCCCGCCCACCAGCTCGCGAAGTCTCGGGCTTGCTGCGCGCGCGAGACGCACAGGCGACGCCTCGCGTCCAGCGGCCAGCCAAAGAACGGGCGCCCGGGGAAGGCGTCCAGAACCTGTGCCAGCGAACGGGGCGAGAGGTCCAGCCCGCCAAGAAACTCAGCACGGGGCCCCGGTCTTCCAAACTGCCGACCGGCGGCGTAGGCCAGGCTGGCGTCGACGAGCAGGGCGGTGTCCGCTCCCTGGCCCCCCAGGCTTTGCCTGTACTCGCGGCAGAAGGTGAGCAGCTGGGGAACCCAGATCTCCCGCTGGCCGGCCAAGGTGAGGAGGTAGCGCAGGCAGTGGGCGTGTCGCCACTGCCAGCCCTGCTCTGCCTCGTATTTGGCGCAGGCGTCTAGGTCCGCCGGCGAGACCCGAGGGTCCCCCGCACGCTCCAGCCGGCGCCCGATCACTAAGTACTCCGACAACCGGGGCCCCAGGGCATGCTCGCACGGGACGTTCGGGTCTGCCTGGAGCGGCCGGCCGAAGTAGTGCAGGTTGGTGCTCGCGCCGGCGTAGGCCCAGGCCCGCGCCGGCTGGAGTCCGAGGACGAGCTCCCCCCCGGCGGGCGTGCCGGCCCGCCGGCCGTGGCGGGCGCCCGCGGGGTCCGGGCCTGCGCCCGGGCCAGCAGCAGTCGGAGGTAGTCTGCGCAGTACCCCTGGCCCCTGATGGCTTGGCCCCCACGGCCCAGCGCTCCGTCCCCGCTTGGGGCACGACGCACGTGTCCAGCACAGCCGCGCCGGGCACGCCCAGCCCGCCAGCGCGGGCGCCTCATCGCCCGGCAGGGGGGTCTCCCAGGTCCGCCAGCGCATCTTCGAGGCTGCGCTGGAAGTAGTCCAGCACGTCGTACAGGTGCACGGGGGTCTGCTCCGCGGGCGGGCCGGCTGCGCCGTCGCCCAGGCGCGCCTGTGTGTCGCCGAGGCGCGCCCGCAGGTACAGCGCCTCGGGGCCCGAGATCTCCTGGCAGATGAGCCGCAGCTTGTTCCTGCACCGCCGGGGCGGGAACAGCACACAACGGGGTCGCGCCAGAGCAGGCCCCAGAGCAGGCCCGGCCTCTGGTCGGCCCCGCACGCCGCGACCTCCCTGTCCAGCAGCGCAAACCTGGCGTTCAGGCCGACGGAGAAGTACGGCTGCCCCTTGAACAGCTCGCCTAACCGCCGCAGCACCTGCTGGTCGGCGCCCGAGCGGGGCCGCCAAGGGCGTGCGGTGAGCAGCGACAAGAAGCGCAGAGGGGAGGCCGAGGACACTGGTAACGCCTGGTGTTCAAAGTAATGCAAGGCGGCCCGGAGCACCAGCGTGTGGTCGTCGTCCTGTTCGTGGCCGGCTTGTGGGAGGCAGAGGTCCAGCAGGTTCGGGAGCCAGAGGTCTTGCTTGGCGGCCCGGGTGAGCAGCCACTGCCTGCATTCGGGGGGCAGGCGGTGGCCTGGGCTAGCTTGCACCAGCTCCTGAAAGGTGATCAGGGCCTGCACCCGCGGATTCGAGGGACCCTCCTCCTCCCAGCACTGCTCCGTCTGCTGCTGCAGTTCGGCGCCGTACTCTAGCAGCGTCAGCCGCAGCTTCTGCCCTTGGGCATCCAGGCCCCCGGCGCACGCTAGCGCCTGCCCTTTGGCCTCCGGGTCCCCGGCGCACCCGGCCTGCTCGAGCGCGCCCGGCCTGCGGATGTGCCAGCGTGAAAGCCCGGGCGCGCCCGGGCCGCGGACGTGCCAGCGTGTCTGCC
>WBZZ01006167.1:0-30000 GCA_019918135.1 Paulinella micropora
ACGATTGTTGGCATTGATATCACGAAAGCGGGTTGTAGCACGTGTAAGGTGATGTCGAAGTTTGGATAGATCCGGAAGGTTGAAGTGTAGTAGGACATCGTCAAGTTGGAGGATAATAAATTGCAAAACGCGACTAAGGTTCCTGAGTACGTTGCGCCATGGTGACCGTTTTTGATTACACACTAGACGGGTCTTCTCGATCGGGACTTATCCTTAGGGAAGACTATCGCAGAATGAATTTTAGATCGTTTGCGGTTGATGCGACCAAACTGTTGTAGTCCTTGGTACTTGTATAGGTTAATAAATTCGTCACGAAGAACGGTTGCGGTAGCTGGAGACCTCGTGAATGCAAGGCAGACTACTAATTCTTTCCACATACGTTGGTATGTTAACACGGGGCACTCCACCCAAAGAGAGTTGCCGTTCTTATCCAATGACTGGACGATCAGCGGTTTCAGGCAATCGCGGCATAGGAATAGACGATCCATCGTAACCGTAGTTCCATCATCGTCTTGACAGCGGGTAATTGCATTGCGAAGGGACTGGAGAAGGTAGTCGATTTCGCCATGCGCTGCACCAGCGATACAGAGTCGAGATCTTAATGTGCGAAGATGAGAGTGAAGGAGCTCAGTTGTACTCCGAGGTAGGCGTTGCGTTCTCTCCAGTAGGGACGGCTCATGGGTTCGGATACCGAGTATTCGATCCACTCCTGCCAGGAAACTGAGGATGGCTTTACATACAATGACTTCGATGCTTGCCCTCGTGGGCGTCGGTGACCATGCGCTACTCAGCTGTGCGATTACTCCTGGGAGGCCTGGCATATCGGACAGTCTACTGGAGAAATGGGTTGTAGTTCCGAGGTGTCGCCATTGTTGGCATGTACAAGCTGGCGGCTTGGTCTCGTCGTCAAGAACACAAACTTAGACGTGTGAACTACGTGATTCAGGAGGACGCCAGCTACGGTCGGGGGTTTTCGGTGAGAAACTTTCGTGATAGGTAGCATAAACTTCTTAACTGCGTGACATGGTCGAACTTGTAGATACGGAGAATAGTTGGAAGCATACGGATGCTATCTTTTCAAACCGCCTCCAACGCATAGTGAAATGGTATAGTTGAAGCCTCGCAGGACTTGGGGATACCGCCGCAGGTTTGAGCGTACCACGCGCATCACATAGGCTTTGGTACGTCCGGGGGGCATGCTATTGGCTTGTGACCAGACATTGACTGCCTGTGCTATCGTAGCGGACCTCGTTTGGGGCCCAGGCGTTTGGATGGTAAGCGATCCTCTTTATAGATATCGTGTGGTCGAGGTAGGACGCTGTGTTGTCGACGCTGATTAGATAAGTACCAAAGGGTCTTCTCAATAACGATCTGGCCGCTGAGGATCTCATGCGGACATATGGGGGGGAATGACCTAATTCATAGATCTTTGAACGACCATATAATCGTTGTAGCTGGTCCCAATCGTCTAGACCCACTCGGCTGCCATATTTATGGACGGTAATGAGTTCGCGATGGTTCGAATCGTCGAGTAACTGGGGTAGTTTAGCATAGACGGATGAGGGGGCAGAATGCGAGATCCATAGTGCAATAGAGTTGCCGCGCCGATAATGATGGCTGGTTCTTCGTAATAAGATCGGGTGGCTGCAATCGGGTTCGAAGCATGGACATATGTCTTGTGTAGCGCGTAAACGTGCATCGGGTAAAGCGTGGTTGCGTGTCGTAGAGGGAACTTTTGAGTAAAATGGGCGCATCCTGTGGTATGCTCGTCTCCGAACATTCATTCGGGGGAGTAAAAGTGAAATAAATTGTTGTTCCAGTGCAAGTCGTTGAGAACGGATAGTGGTCTCTTCTTCTATGGTTATATAAGACGGGATTATACATATGACGGCTATGGGGACAGAGACAAAATGGTGAAAGCCTACACTCCCGCCGAGGCGACCGAGCTTGGTAACTCTCAGGCCGTAATTCGCGTCACTGCGTTGCATTGAACGGAACTCGTCTTTAGTGCGGGTTATCCGTGCTGTTGATTCGCCCACGTAGTCGAGCTTGGTTTTATGGGAAAAGATATAGTATACCATCGAGACTTGGCGTCCGTGTTTCTGTCGGTGATCGAGATAAGTATATGATCGACATCTGGGGAGAGTGAAGAGATCCATGGGAGGAGAGTACGTATCTTTCGAAGGAGGGGAGTGTAATTAATGAGAGCATCGATGACTGACAGGAAAAAGTGGGCATTCATAAGGGGGAAGAAACGACTCCATAGTATTCGGCCTCTGGAGTTGGTCGACGTTTTCTCGGAGGAAACAATGGCTTTATATGCTGTGCGTATCGCCTGTTTTATCGCGTGAGCATACTTAGGGTATCTGGTGATCGGGGCGATGTTCGTCATGGTTAAGACTTGCAGCAGGTGATGGCACGCCTTGGAAGCTTGAGAGATATGAAGCCATGCCGCCGTTGTTCCCTCATTGGTCTCGGATGGGTTGTCCGGTTTCTTGCGGCGACGGGTACGGTTCAGGTTAGGGTTCTGAGCAGTGCACAGTTTCTTGTTGGGGGGGGTTAGGGGGAGATGGTCCCGTCCCTTGGCGTTGGTCTTTCTCTGGTTCTCCTTCGTCAGGGTCGGCCAGGTTCTCCTTGAGTGGGGCTTGCTGAACGTTCGCAGGGGCAGAACTGTGGGAGCGAGTGGCGGCAGTAAGAGGGGCATCGTTGCCGCTACTACGTTCGGTCCTGTCGTGGGTGTAGGAGGGAAAGAAGAGATGTTGGGTCGTGCTGACCTCGTGGTCACTGCACTGAGGCAAGGGGACGAAACATAAACAACAAAGACAACACAACATGATGACAAAAAAGACGGCGCGATATGCCATAGAGATACTTGAAGAGTTGTCGATGTCGTTGACAGCTGGGTTAAATAACATCGTTCGCATCAAGTTTCGTATTATGCATAATTAAAAGATTAAACATGGCATTCGCAATGGACTCGGCTTCCTCTTCTGGGGTGTGTTCCGGGGGTCTGATTACCCGCACTCGTGTGCTGGGCGACCGTGGTGGAGACCGGCCAGTCGTGGAGAGAGGGAGTGAACGGGACATGCTACCTTGTGAACTGGAGCTGCTTGTGGGCAATGGTGCTGTCGGCGCCTTTGGCAGAACTGGTGGTGGCGGTGCTGCAAGCGAGGTCTCTGTTTTTTCTTCTTCAGGGATGGCTGGGGGTACCGGGGCAAGAGTCGGCGTTGGATTCGTAGTTGGTAGCGGGCTTGTGCCCGAAGTAGACGCAACGTTAGGGATGGAGTTGACGGTCGTTACTGCTTTATGGGACATGGTCACCGCCGTTTCTATCATCCGTTGTATTTCAGCCACTTGTTCGGAAGAGAGGCTAGACAGTGTTGACTGAACACCGTACTGGGCTATGTTCCCAACTTCGAGTTTGGACGCTTTATCTGTTGGCTTGAGACCTTGGTCGGAGCTTTGGATCAAAGGCAACGTTGACTCGGACTCGGAGCTTGAAGTGTGAGATGAACTTGACGAACTTGACGAACTGGGAGAGCTCGAGGATGAGCTTGCTTTGGCCGGGGGTGCATCTTCTGGCCCATCGTCTTTGAACTTCAACCTTTTCTGTGACGCCGTTTCTTCCACGTAGACTGTTGCATTCTTGAGCTAGCCAGGGTCAACGACGGAGAGCTACTGCTGCTACGTTTCGACTTGCTGGCTTTAGCGTCGAGCTTCGCTTGTTTATCGGAGGGCACGTCGTCGGCAATATCGAATAGTGAGGAGAATTCAGCCGGTGTGGGAGAAAGCGGCCTTATTGGGTTGCTTAGGGCAGGTTGATCTCCTCGACGAACTTTTTGGGGGACTTGTCGGAAATTGGGAATGATCGCTTTGTTGAGTTCGTACGTACTACGATGATACCTGATCGCCATCTTGAAGACTTTGCAGACATCATCACGGATAGTTGGAGTGGGGATATAGGCAGATGCTAGTGCAGATTTGATTGTATCATACAGTAGGGAAGACACTGCAGATGCGAAACAACACTGAGAGAAATTGTCCCCTGTTAAGAGTTTAACCTTGAGGAAGGCTGCTTCTCTCTGCATGCGATATACTTCGATAAAGAACGAGCGAATAGACCAATAAAGATCGCCAGAGATAGCAGCTGCGAGGTGTGACGCAGGGGGATCGATATTATAACTGAAGGTGTTATTGTCCTCATAGAGATTATCGATGAACTGTTTGTACTCGCCATAGTTGTTACCTCGAGGACACTCTCAAAACAGCTTGGTGATTTGTTTGTGGGGGCCGCCAGAGATCAGAGAAGTAACTGGGACGTTGTTAGCAATCTGTCGGTAGAACGAATCGTATCGTTCTCTTTCTTTCGCTGTCATGAACTTGCTCTTGACAAACGTACATTTGCTGAGGGGGATCTTGTAGTACATCGTGGAAGCAACCATTGCCAGTTCCATTTGGAGCCATCCCATTGGAATTTTTCTCCCGTTCGTACGTATTGCGATGAACTTTGGCCTCCTCTTCGGTTATCATTCCAGTTGTTGTCATACCGCCTCTTACTACGTGTGTAGCGTGTGGTGGTGTAATCGAGCCTGGTCCACGGGGGGGGGGGGGGGGGGGGGGGGGGGGGTGGTCCGTCAAGTGGGATGTCGTCTGCCATCTCTTCAAATCTGCTGCATGTGAGATCCAAGGACTAGAAAAAATAATAAACGACAAAGCTATTTACCGAGTCTGGTTCGCTGATTAGCGTGCAGACCCCTATCACATTATTTAATAACAAAATGCTTAACTAGAAAACGTGAAAGATCAAAGGACAGATCGTTCGACCCTCGCTCCCTTTCTTGCTTAAAGACAATAGTATGCCTTTTGTGAGAATTGCTGTGCTCGCTTCCGAGAAGCGGTTTGGGTGGTCGTCCACCTTCATAGAACTGGCAATCGTATGCCGTCAGCCAATACTTTTTCACAAGAGAGTAACCCGGCCCGGCCGGTTCATTACAGTAACTGATTGTCAACAAAAATACGTAACTAGCGTCGAAATTGTAAAAGATAAGTTGGAAGATACTACGACAGTATATAATGTATAGTAAAAAAAAATCATTTAATGGAAGTTCACTGAGAACATTTCATTTTTTCGAGAACATCATCCAAGGACTTGCAATTGGGTCATACCCGGGAACACCATCGCTCATTACACTAGCGATCCCATGCTCATTATATTATTTTGAGTCGCTTGTTGATGCATATCACAATGGCTATTTGCGGGAGGGTGATATTCTCGTGGTGGATAATGCGAAAATTCACGGGGCAGCAGAGGTAGATGATTTGCAAAATATTTTGTTTGCTGTTGTGGGAGTGACATATGTACGTGTGCCTGCCTAGTGGCCGGAACTCATGCCCCCTGAGTTAGTTTTTCAGAATGTGAAGCGCTATATGCGTGCGCACAGAGGTTTTGGCACCTTTCGGGAGGAGATTTTGAAGGGATTTGCGTGTGGAACTGGATATCACTCCTAAGTCTATGCTGTACTCCTTCACTCTCTCAGCTAGCTTTCTCGCCATGAAACCATTAAGTTCCTTCCACTTAAAGTTGCATGTTCCCTCTTTATCTGTCGCACCTTTTCGCACCATACCACCAATACACTCCTCCTCTCTTAAGCTCGTTCCTGATTCTCTCCAACACTTCCTGATGCTTCTCTTCCCCCACACTCAATCTGCTTTTTTAGTTTTGGATCATCCCTGGCTCGTGCTCAAAGAGGCCCGTGCAAAGCCTTATGGATTGCGTGATTCAAAAGCCTATTCTGAACTCTTATGAAAAAACGAAGTGTGTCTGGAATCCGGCGCTTTAGAAGAATCCAGGGGGAACAGATCCACCCGGTCATCCAAAGCCGGATGTGAACACTTCTCAGCATCTGATATGATAGGACGATTGTTGAGAACGTCTTGCAGCTCGGGGCCTTTACGCACCATACAGTAGATGCATGGATTGATGGAACGAAAGCTGCCGGAAGAGTGACCGGCAACTACTGCAAGAAACTTTAAGTCCCCCCCCAACCAAAATGTGTAAGAGCGACGAACAGTGGAGGGGTTTGGGTAGGGACCGTGAAAGGAAGGGCCACCGTCTTCGGTCGTCTTCGGTTTACTCATCCTCTTCCTCCTGGAGCTCTTGAAGCTCCTTCCTGAATGTGGTAGAAGCTAATACGCTATAACTATCTCCCTCTGGAGTGAGAGCGAAGAGGGGGAACATAAAGTGTGTGGCATTAAATTTCTTTCTCAACGCTTTATCCCTTGGAATGACTCTCATCACCCAGAGGGTGCTCGTTTTGTTCTTACTGACAGCCCTGCCATCAGCTTGAATGAGCACGTTAAGATCGGAGTCTTTAAGACCAAAAACTTTGTATACCCATCGCAAAACTTTGCGAGGGCAAAGCTTCACTTCCGGAGGCACCTTTTCGTCTGCCTGACATTCTTGGAAGGTTGGATGCATATCAAAAAGCTTCTTTGCCTCCTCACCTAGCTCCTTTCTAGCTTGGGAAAATAAAGGGAAAGGAAGATCCTCACTGAGGAACTTATGTTCCTTCAATGCCTGCAACAGCCTTTGGCTTATGTTCTCTTCGTCTGCAAACATGACGAGGGAAAGGAGCTTATTATATGCATGCTTGCCATGTGCTTGTTTGGTTGGATCTGTGCATAATTCTTGGCTGCCCACTTCCACCAATCTTTGCACACAAAGTCTACCTCTACTTGACTCTTCTCTGCTAGCTGGCGTGCGAATGCGTCTTGCATGGCTCTTATTTTAGCTCTTATATTTCTCTTGCCTCTCGCGTTGAGTTCATGGTACGGTTTGCATTGTTTGGGTGCGTAGTATATGTGCCCCACCTGTTTACCAGTTTCAAATGAAACGATTGCTACCCTCTACAGGTGAAGTGACATGGCGCTTAACCTTTAATGACGGATGAGTTTGGATATGCTCATGTGCCGGCAAAAGGCATGCCAAGTGCGGTCCCAAGTCATCGCCGGATAAGCGCAGAACAGAGGGGGTAGTTGGTGAAGAAGAGAACGGAGAAGACGAAGAATGTCTGGTTGGTGTAAAGGGAACCTAAGAAAGAAAGAAAGAAAGAAAGGAAGGCTTAGAACGGAGAGAGAGAGAGAGAGAGAGAGAGAGAGAGAGAGAGAGAGAGAGAGAGAGAGAGAGAGAGAAAGAAAGAGAGAGAGAAAGCGAGAGAGAGAGAGAGAGGAGGGGGGAAGGGAGGGAGAAGGGGTGGAAGGGAGGGAGAAGGGGGGGGGGGGGATTGAATATTTTATGGTCTTAAAAACTACTTTATGTATGGTTCTAACTATTACATAACTAGCAGCTGTTATGGTTACAAGCCTGCCACACTCCACCCCTGTTGTTCCAAATTTTTTGTTACAAAGTACACACACACACACACACACATACACACACATACACATCATACATTCACACTGAATATGTACATAAATAAGGTGTTTTATTGTTTTTTTCACCGATTGTCTTTGTTTATGAACGTTTGATGAAATAAATGCAAATCAAACACATAACAAACATACACAACACAGTCCCCATCAAATGCAATGATGTATGACCTCGGAGGGGACGTCCACTAGGACGTCACTCTCCGATGTAAAGATGGAAACATGTCGGCCGGACTGGACTGTCACTACCTCCACTCCCTTGCTCTCCAAATCTCGCACCACAAGTGACAAACAAACAAAAACACATAGGCAACACAGTGCAGCTGCTACATGCAAGAAAAATAGATCACATGGAACACACACACACACTCTACTTACACACAGTTCAAACATAAAAACAGAAACAGAAACACACACAAAACAGAGGGAAAGATCATGCAGGCAATCACCTAAATCTCTCTGAGCAGTCCTAAAAGCTTTATCTACCACTGATCTACATAACAGGGACAGAAGATGTGATGTATATATAGATAACAAACAAAAACAAGCACTACAGCTCCAAGAAATTTAGGGCTAAAAAAAATGGACTTACTTCTGGTCTCGTTATGCTTTTTTTTGCAGCTGATAGAGCTTTTGCTTTGTCAAGCTTTGCTCTACCAGCTGCTGTCTTTTTTTTTTTCGGTTTTTCGTAAGTAGGGACACTTGATTGGCGCCTTCTGGTTCAGCCTTTTTTTTGCCATCTGTTTTTTACAAGTCCGGTAATGTATTGCAGGTTTTTTAGGTGCGGATGGCAAAATCATGTCAATTTCATGTCGGAGGTCAAGTGAACTACAGTGAGTATATGTTGAAACCACATCGTTTCAAACGAAATCAAGCATGACACAAGTGTTTTCATCAGAAAAATTAGTCTTCCGTGTTCTTGAAATCCTTATTGTCGACCGCAATTTTCACTTTTCAGAACATAGCAAGTATGGTGTTTTTAACTGAAAAATGCTGTTTGCATGATGCACTCTGCACTCATTTTTCTGCATAAGTGGACAAATGAATTTACATATTATGTTAAGTAATCCTGCCTAAGAATTTTCACAGAGGAGTACGGTGGAAAATGAAAACTAGGAAAACATAGGTCGAAAATTAGTTTGTCAAAATTCCGAACATCCTCTGGAACATAGCAATACCTTTAATACACTGCAAAACTAAACATCAGACAGACCATTCCCATTAAAACATTGAATTCTGTGCAAACAGCACCTAAAAATCTTGAGTATTGAATGAGTTTACTCGCTGCAAAGTTGATAGGGTCTCTAACGACCACTAGAACCTACATATGAATCGTAATTGTCCTACCAACGCTCCCCCTTAGTTCTATGTCGATAATGCAAGTTATGAGTAATCAATACATCTACAATTAATAACTATTGCATATTGCGAGAATGGCCCTTATTTCAGGTTGAAAAACTGAAATAACAGTTACAGTTTGACAACCTCAAATAATAGTTAAGTCTCAAAACTGAAAAATTACCAATCCTGTTCTGGTCTGCCTGCCTTCGCTTCATTGCCGTAATGGCATCTCGTAGTGGCCTCTATTTCAGGTTGAAAAACCTGAAAACATAGTCACGGTTTGACAACCTGAAATAATCATTTCGATACGATTAAAACAATAACAGTAGGTCCTTACAGTATGACCCCATCAGCACGTGAACTGAATTACATGACTGACTCAATGAGTCCAACATAATTAGTTAAATTTGCCATTCCGCCAATAAAGACTACTCCCGCCGCATTCCGCTCCGTCGGCATATGCTCTTCTTCCGCTCTTGCCGCGATCAACGACCGATGGTGGAGAATCCACGCGCTTCGTTCTCGCGCTCGACTTCTACTTCAACGGAAGCAATGCCAAAAGATGCCGCTCGACTACCTGCGCAAAACACTTCCTGCACACTTCAAAGAGAGAAAACTGTTGACTTTGCGTAAATGTTAATTTGCGTATTTTGCGCGAGTTTGCAGACTTGAGATGTAAGATTATGGATCAAGCGTTACCATAAATTTACCAACGAGATATTCGAATTGGTCCTTAGGAACATGTTTGGTTAATACGTCTGCTATTTGTTTCTTAGTTCCTGCCTTTACAAACTTAATCTCATTGTCTCTCTGTGCATGATGAATGAAATGCAGCTAAGGGTAAGTGTTTAGTACGTGGTCCTGACATTCCCCTCTCTGCTGTCAAGATAGTCTGTGCATTATCTTCGTAAAGCTCTATCGGCCTCTCTGCGCTATACCTAACTCTTCTGTAAATGTGTCTGATAGCCAATCCTTCTCGTATGCACTCTGCTGCTGCGAAAATTTCCGCGTCATTAGAACTTAGTGCAATTCTAGTCTGTCGTTTCGATAACCAAGCTACCGGGTCTCCACCCCAAAGCACTATATAACCTGGACGTGACTTTTCGGTTTTCTTACAGACCTTATGCGCTGCATCTGGCCATGAAGTAATCTCGGGGTACGTCCTTCCTTCTTGTGATGATTTAGGCCCGTGAAATGCGATACCGCGATACGAACTTTTCAGATATCTGAAAATCCTACCTAGTAAATCATAAGCAAGTCCTGGATTTACTGTCTGCATCACGCTAGCTGCATTCAGTGCTTGATCAGCATCTGGACGTGTCATCTTAGTTAGAAACAAAAGTTTACCTACTAAACTAGGAATTGAATGCTTTCTAAGAGCGCGTGTTTCTCCCATACTAGGTTCTGGCTCATATTTTGCACTAGGAGTGCTTACTAGTCTAACATCGGCATATCCTACATCCTTTAAAATCTGATTCTGATACTTCTTCTGATGCAATAAAATGCGCCCTCCTTCCTGAACTATCTCTATCCCTTTGAACTCTTTAGCCACTCCCAAACGCTTAAGAAGATAAAACTTTTCTAGTTTACTAGCGAAACGGTCATACGCTTGTTCGTTAGGAGCTGCGAAAATAAGATCATCTACATGGAAAATACCAATGATAGCATCTCTTATCGGCTTATCCTTTTCAACGAACATACATAAATCTGAGTCTAGTAACCTGAATCCTAATTCCTCTAACTTAGGGGCTAAGATCGTATACCATCTCCTACCAGCTTGCGGCGCGCCATACAGAGCTCCATCTACTCTCCATATCATGCCTTTATGCTCTTCACTGTCTATCCCATCGGGTGCATAAGCATAAACAGGATCATGCATTCGTGCATTTAGATAAGCATTTTTGACGTCTATACCGTATAGCTTATGTCCATGCCATGCTGCAAGCTTAGACAAAAAGAGTAATGAGCGATGCGCGGCACAGGGCACAAATAATTGATCTGGGTTATAGCTAACTCCTGGCTCTAGCATATCTCAAAGCTAACCTTGACTTAATGAACTTACGTCCCTTATCGTCTAGTTTGACTTTATGTACCCATGTTAGTCTCACTACTTTTACTTATCCTATCTATCCCATACTTTCTAATTTCGCTATCTAACATCTTTTCTACCTGACCGTCGTCAAAGACTACGAAGTGACTGGGCTTAGGCATCTCTCTCCCTTTTCGCACGGTTCTAAGACTTTTCCTTCTCTCTTAACTGATTGCCAGTTGTCTCCATATTCTTCCTTTGCCCATTCTTCTCCGAAAGCTACTCCCGGCACACTAATTCTCTCTCCTGTCAATGTAGCTTCTTTTACTGCTGCCTTCTTTTCTGGAGGTGGTTGTGTAACTGGTGTCCTAACCTTTGCTTCTCGTTTCCCTCTCGCTATGTTAGCTGATGTGATCTTGTCCCTTTGCTCCCAAGTGAGGCCCTTTGTGGGCGCGTCTCCCTCTACGTACCTCCTATTAGGGTGGTCTGCTTCGGAGCTTTGCGCCTCTAACGATGTGACGGGTGTTACCCCATCATCCTTGTCGTCAGCTGGTTCTACCTTCGACTTTGATGGGAGACCGGAATCTGGACGGTGAATGTCTTTTTCTTCCTGTAACTCCTCATGTTTGTCTAACTCTCCCTCATGTTTATATTCAGGTTCGTCTAACGGCTGTTCTAGCTGGACGGTGTCATTACTCTCCCCCTCAGATTCCTCGTCGTCCCATCTAACTTCTCTGGGTGGGTGAGCATCCTTGCCAACTACATTGTCGTTAAAGCGTACATTACGCACATTTGTGATGATTTTTCGACCATCCCACACTCGGTATAGTTCCTTGAATACATCATATCAAGTAACATCACACGCCTTCCCCTATAGTTGCCTTGGCCTACCTGCTTTCCTGTGTACATTACACCTAAACATCTTATAGGCTTAAGTTGTCGAATAGCTGGCTTGTAGCCCAGACATTGCTCAAAAGGTGAGATTCCTTGCCTAAGTCATGTCGTGGCTGGTAGAATGTTGTGCAACGTTGTGGCTGTGTGTTCCATTTCCGCCCAAAGTTGGGGTGGTAAATTAGCCTCATATCGCATGGCCCGGGCTGGTCCGGCTGTGATGTCGTTGACTTTCTCAGCTATGGGATTGCCATCTTATCGCCTGGAGCACTAGTCTTCCAAATGAATCGTAGAGGTTTCCACCACTTTATATCTCAGTTGGGACATCGAACTCGTTGTCGCAAGTGATCTGTCTGACTTTCTTCCCTGTCTGCCTTTCAAACCATGCTACCGCTTGCTTCAAACATTCTACAAACTCGTTCTTGTATCGTAAATAATAATCTTTGATGTACCCCGAGTAATCGTCTGTAACGCAAAATTTATAGTACTTACCGTGAATTGACATTACCGCCCAAGGTCCGGAAGTATCTATGTGCAAAATCTCACAACTTGAAGGGTAACTCGCTCTCCTAATTCTATTAACCTTAAATCTGGGTAACACTTTAGCTTTCCCCATCATACAGGCTTCACAAAATCTAACGCTATCCTCGCTTCCTGTTAATTTTCTACCCATGGCCTTGCCTAATGCATAGGTCTTCGGTAAAGCTGTATGCCCTCTACACTGATGTATGAAGTAAATGTCAACGGGCTTACCCTTCTTACCTTTCTCAGGATACATAGCATATAAAACGCTGCTTCTAGCTTCCTCGTTCTCACTTACTCTCGCTTGCTTGCTCTCACTTTCTCTCTCTTTGGGGATTCCCGCCCCGCTTACCCCGTCTTATTCTTCTTCTCTTTTACTTTGGGGTTGTAACGCTCGTTTATGTTGAGGGGCTTGTCTTTTTCATTGTCCCAGCGATAGAGCATGCCAGGCGTAAGTCTCCCCCTCACGATCACGTCACTCTCTTTAATTCTTATGGGGTGCTTTAGGATTAGTAGTTGCCCATTCTGGTGAATGATAGATCTGTGGTGGCTGTGGTCCATGTTTCCAGTAGACATAATGTTGACTGGCACCCTGTTGTCTAACAACATATCTTTCTTTACCAAAACTGGCTTTCCTGATCCATCTATTCTTGTCAACCTCGCTTCCCCCATGTTTCGCACCACACTCTCTCCATTTCCGGTGACTAGGCTAACGGGTTCGATCTCTCGGACGTTGTGTAAGATGTGCGGTGTACATGCTATACCTCTTGACGATCCGCTGTCTTGAACTATCATCTTTTTCTTGCGTCCTACCGTCTCGCTATCGTCTACCATGAGATTGTGATCTTCCTCTTCATCCTCCTCCTCACTCCCTTTCCCTTGAGCTTTGTTCTTTCTTTTCTTCTCAAATCTCTCCTCGTACATCCAATCTAGCTCTTCTCGTGCCTCGCAATACGATTTAAAGCTTATGGGGATTCCTGACCTCATCTCCTCGGAGGTTCTGTAGTGTTATAGGTTCTCCGGGTCAAACTCCTCCTCATCCTCCTCCATATCTCAGTGTCCGTCTGTCTCCCGTCTCTTCCTATCAAACTCCCTGTTTCTCGCTGCTGCCTGTTCTGGACTGAAGAACTTGTATGCTCCTGAGTGTACACTAAATCCTTTCTTACCGGGTTTTCGACACTTTCCTTGTCTTTTTCTCCGATATTTGCGGGACTTAGCGAGTTTTTCTTCACGGGTTTTGCCGTATCTTTTTGCGAGATTTGCTGCCTCACCCGCCTTGCCCCAACTTCCCCCCCTGTCCAAACTTAACTCCACACTGTTCTCCCTTCCAGTTCAGCCCAGTACAACGAGTGGTTAGTGGGCCTGTGGTGTGGCTCTTAGGAGTGAGTGTAGTGGGACGTGGTGTTTCGTCCTTTGATTGTCTTGAGTTCTGAGGGGGTGTGGGTGTCGGTTTCTCACTTTTCCGTTTCTCTTTCTCTTTCACTTGCGATGGTTTTGGTTGCAATGGTGAGGGTTGCACACGTTGTGTGTCTCGTGAGGTTGTGAGGGCAGGAGTGGTTGTTGTAGAGGTGTCGGGGTGTTGAGCACTAGTGAGAGTGCGAGGTGGAGGGTTGTGGGGTCTGTCTCGGAGTGTGTTTCGAGCCGATGGGGCACTCGACAGCTCCCCCCCCCCCCCCCCCCCCCCCCCCCCCCCCACACACACACACACACGGACTCTTGCGGGTTGATCTAAGGGTTTGTTGTCACTTTGCTCCTTTGGAGGCTCACTATCCTCCTCGCCCTCTTGCTCTGCTTCACGAGCAATAATGCTTTCCCCACTTTCTATGTTTCCCTCCATTGCTTCTTCTGCACCCTCCATCATGACTAGCCCATACTCTTCTTCTTCTGAGCTGTCTTCCCCTTCAGATTTGTCTCCTTCTTCCTCCTCACCCTCCTCTCCTACTTCTCCCCTCATAAGAGTGACTCCTTTGGTTCCTTTCTTTTTTAAACTTGCCACTCTTGTCTCTTTGCTTTCCTTTTGTGGAGTTAGAGTGAGCTGACTTTGGACTAGTTCGTTTGGGGCTTGACTTCTGTTTGGGGCAAAAACGCTTTGTGTGTCCAGTCTGGTAGCAGTTATAGCATGTCGCTGTCAGCCACTATTCCTGCTCTGAACTATCACTACCATTCTTGTTGCCCTTGCCCTTCCCGTTCTTAATCCATTTCTTGTTCTTCTCTCTCTTTTCTCCCTTCTCCTCCCTCTCCCTCTCCAAACAGTAGATTCGCTTCCTTACCCTCTCTCTTCCTCTCTTTCTCTCTCCTACGTTCCTTTCTCAGTCTCTTCTGCTTTGCTTCCCACAACACGTAAATTTCTCTTGCCGACTCTACCATATCATCATGTGTTGGCCTGCTCGCTGCTGCTAATCTATAATGATCGTTGAGGTAAGCGGGCCCATAGGCCTCATGCTCTGCTACCTTCTCTAACAACCCATTTACTGCTTCTTCTGGCTCAAAGGGCTTCCCTGTCAGGGCTTCTAGCCAGTTCTTCTGCAGTAGATGTTGTGTTAGATACTCGTCCATATCCTCTGTCGGTCTCGGTCTCATTTCTTTAAATGCTTTCTCCTCTATGTATCTCGCCGCATCACTTAGATTACCGTATTTCGCTTTGACAATGCCGACTTTCTCAAACGGGCCATGAATGTTTTTACTGCGCAGAAATTGAACCACCTTGGATTCCGAGAATGCTGTTGTTACGAGAAGTTGGAACATCCTGCAGCGATGCAGGTACTGCATTTCTTCTCTGTATCTTTTCATCCTCAGCAAATACACATCCTTGTTGGTTCTTGTCATCTGTCTTCTCTTCTTTCTGTTCGCCCTATCCTCCCAAGCTTTCTTCTCTTCCTTTGAGAGGTCTTTCCAGTTGGCAGGCTTCTCTTGCTGTGTCTTTGAGTCTTGTGGTGTTTGTCTACTTCTGTCTCTGTTGTCGTGTTTGTTGTGTCTCTGTTCATCTTCTTTGCCGTCTGATCCTTCCGGTGTGTCTACCTCGTGTGGTTCTCTCGGTTCTTCCATTTCTTCTGCTTTTCTCATCCTGTCTCTATGAAAACCATACTTTGTTCTTGCCGCTCTATGGTCTTTGAAAGCATCATGAAACATATCTCCGAGTGTTGTGCTAATGCCGTAGGCATACTGCTCTATCTGGTAATAGCAACTCTGTAAATCCTTTTTATTTCCGCTAAACACCGGAGTGTGAGACATCAATTGTCTCATGCTGATCGCATGGTGCCGAAATTCGTTTCCCCAGCGGCTCATAACCGTTGATTAGGTCATACCCGGTCACTCACGGACCTAATACCTTAGACGCCGGTTTGCTGAGAGACTCCGTTAGAAGCCACGATACCAATCGACACTTTTAATCCGCACGTATATAGCAGAACTTACAAACTCAAAGGTAATAATGAAACTGAAATAAAGTCCGCACGACTGTAACTATTACACAATGGTTATTGTCCGATTCTTAATGCCAATATGGGCCGTTACGTCCGTTACAATTATTGACTAGAACTATACGGATAAATTACTTACCAGTCATAAAGTAATCACTAAAAGTAAAACATAATTGTCCTACCAACGTAATACTGAAAAACAGGCTGGTGCACCTGTCACCAGGAAAAGGTTACTTTTTACCGGCTATCCGGGGGGTGATGCCTCCAGTACCCCTCCCGATTTTATGAAGGAAATAACATTTTCGTCATACACCTTCTGATTTCTTTCTGCAAAAAAAATATGCGCTATGGAGTCATGCCACACAGCGCATCGACCCACGGATAGACGCTAAAATACGATAGATATATCCTCATACGGCACGTTAAAGAGGATTCTCTAGCCGTTCTTGTAAATTTTGAACTCCTCCCTTTTACTTCTTCTTCTTCTTCTTCTTCTTCTTCTTCTTCTTTTTTTTTTTTTTTTTTTTCTCGGCAGTATGTCAAGAACAAATGTATTACGGGAGTACGCCTGCCTGTCCTGGATGGCGTGTGGCGCAAGGGCGACTGGGACCGGCTCAGCGACCTCGTGGCCGCGCTGCACACGGCGACCGACTACTACCAGCACTTGCACGCACAGCAGGAGGCGGCCCTGATGCACGGCCACGGCCTGCAGGAGGACGCCGAGCTCGCGGCGGGCAGCGACGAAATCACCAATTGCTTGTTGCAGCGTCTTCATCCCTACACGCAGGTGGTGCAGGCGGTGCGCGCGGTGCTCGAATCGGAGCTCGGCGGGGCGGGTGCGGCGGCGGCGGCGGCGGAGCCGGACCTGCCGGCCCGGAAGAAGGCCCGGAGCGGGGCGGCGACACGCACGCAGTGCTTCCTGGTGCCCCAGGCGCTGGAAGAGCTGGTGGTCCGCGAGCGCCCCGCCATACTAGCCCTGGCCGCGCGCCAGCTCGTGCAGCTGGACTCGGCCGAGCAACTCAAGGAACTAGTGCAGGAGCTGCGCAACGAGACGCGTTGGAAGCCGAGGCCTCTGGGTACGTCGTTGCCGGCGGCGCAGTCCAAGGCGCTGGTGCGCAGCCGGCAGTTCTACGGGTGCCTGTACATGGCGGCCACGGGTGGGCAGGCGACGGCGGTGGTGTGCAGCGTCGAAGCCATCAGCAACTTCCGCCAGCGCAAGGGGCTCCTGCCGGTGGTGGACACCCTCAAGCAGCTGCAACACCGCGTGCTCGGCTTCGGCGCGGACCTGGTGGCCCGGCAGCGCCTGTTGTGTGTGTTGTACAGCTTTGCCAGGCTGTGGGCGGCCACCGGCCAGGGCCTGAGCGTGCCCCTGACCGAACTGTACACGCTGGCGCTGGAGGCCCTGCCCTTGGCGCTGACCCCGGTGCTCCAGGCCAAGCACACTGCCGGGCGTGGCGTCGTTGCTGCAAGTAGATCCCGTGAGCCGGGCCCGCCGTCTAGCGAGCTTACCGCTGCTGGGCTCGGGCCTCGGCGGCCAGGAGCGCCGGTGCTTTAGCTTGTCGCACACCGCTCGTACCGAGCCGCAGGCCAAGACGACGGAACTGCGTTTGCTGGAGGACGCGGCCCGGGGCCGCCTGTACCTGCCCGTGTGCCTGGCGCCGACCCAACGCCCCGCTGAACTACAAAGCTCCGAGCTGGTGACGGAGGCGTGCCGAGCGCTGCAGGCCCTGGCCCGTGCCGTCTGCGTGGGCCCCGCTACGTCGGCCCTGCTGGCCAGGCTGCCCCGGAGCGTCAAGAAGGCGGCCGGGGCAGCCCCCGGCCCGGCCAAGGCACGGCTGGCCTTGCTGCCCAACGCCCTTGGTACTGGTGCGCTGGAGTGCTCGATCGCGGCCTACCGGGGCGGGCTGAGCTACACCCTGGCGGGCCCCTGGAGACCAAGGGGGCCCTGCCCGGCAGTTGGAAAAGGAACTCGTACCGGCCCAGCGGCCTGGCGTCGCACTCCCGCCAGGTGCTGCGCACCTCGGCCGAACAGCAGGAGGTGGAGGCTCTGGCGTGGGCACCCGACATGTGCCAGTGCTTGGCCTCGGAGCGCCGCTGCACCGAGTGGTTGCAGCGTTGGTGGGACCGGCCCGGCAGCGAGCGCTTCGAGCTGGTCGTGGATGGGCGGGCCTCGTGGACGGGGCTGCAGTGCGTCGACGCGCAGCAACACACCGACCAAGGCCGGGCACAACTGTTCGCGCTGTCGGTCCACCTGGGCCCGGACCCCGCGCCGCCGGCGAACGCCCGGGCAGACGACGAGGAGGAAGTGGAGGAAGTCGAAGAGATCGAGCCGGAGCCGCTGGATGGGGAGGAGGGGGCCTGACGACGACGTGACTCTGGCTCTCTCCCTGTCTGTCGTAGCACTAGACTAGGCTGTACATTGACACCAAAACACGTAGGCTCTTGTTTTTAGCCCAAGAATTTATTAAAAAGCTATTTGCGAGACTACACGACTCTCTGTCTCTCGTTCTCGTGTCTGCCGGCTGAGTGCCAGGCGCGAGCGCCGTTCCGGGGCTGCGCTACCTTAGCTTGAGTTTGGTGTCTGTTCTTGTCCGTGCTTGGCGATCGCGTCGTTCGCGAGCTGCCAGACCGCTCGGGCGTCATGGTCGATGGGCCACAGAGTCTCGAGGCAGCAAAGCAGGGCCGGCTCCACTTCCGCTGGTACTTTAGCTGGAGGCGTGTACCACCAGTTCTAAACATACAGGTCTGTGTCTGAGTCGTCCGCAACGCCAGGCAGCTCTAGCAGGGCAGGCGCCTGCCGGAACCTCTGCCGGAACCTCTTTGCTAGCAACTGGAGCACCCCCCTGCGCCACCCGACGGCCGGCTCTAGTCCCGTTGGTGCAAAAGCCGCGGCCAACAGCCAGGCCCCCGCCCGCCAGAAGGCTAGAGGCTGGCTGCGCCCGCCGCTGTACTCCTGGACCAGGTTCTCGACGGTGTCTGGATTAAGCCAAGCCGAGGCCCGTTGAAGCTCAGGGTTAGCCTCGGGGCAGTCGCACTGGGTCAATCGTTGCCGTAGCTCAGCGCAGGCTAGGCGAAGCAAGTCTGTGTTTTCCAGGGCTTCTGGCACTACCCGCCTAAACTGCAGCCCGCGTGGATATGGCTTCCCCCCCTTTTCTAGCGCCACCCGCTGCTGGCTGGTCAGGACGCCCTGCGCACAAAGCAGGCGCAGCCGAGCGCGCAGGTACAGCGAACCGGACGGTTGGAGCACAGTGTAACGCCTAGGCAGACCAAGCAGAGCTGTCAGCGCGGCAGAAAGCGTGGGCTCGTCCACGGCTCGGTCCTGCAACGTGGGCAGAGTTATTCCGTACAGGCGCTGCAGCTCGAACAAGAACAGGCTGGGCCAGCACGGAGCGCCCGCAAAGAGCCAACGCTCGACTTGCAACGACAGCAACAGAGAGTTCACGTCCTGCAGCGTCTCCAGTACCTTCTGACCGGCGTCACCTGCTGGCAGCTCTGCAGGCGGGGCGGCCGGCTCAGACAATCCGTTTTGGTCGACTGCTAGGCCGTGGTCCCCGACTCGAACAGTGAGCCCTTCTTCACGGTCATACTTCAGCTCGCGCCGAAACCAGGCGGGCAAGTCCGTTGCTAACCAATGCAGTTTTAAGGTGGCCGCGGTGACGTCGCCCCAACCCTTCTCGACTGTCATGACACGAAAACCCCGCACCCGCAAGGACATATTAGCTTGTACGATTTCAAGCAGCAGGCGGTCGGTCCAGGGGCCAGCAACGGAGCTTAGCGCCGACACGTTGCCTGACAACTCGAGCTCACACCCTAAGTCCTCAGCGAGTGTTCCTCTGGCGCCTGTACTACCAGCTCCTGTAGGCTTGAACAATCAGACACCGTAGCGTGCAAAGCTGCAGGTAAGACCAGGTTCTGTAATGCCTGGCAATTCTGCACCATCACACTCCTGTACCGAGCCCATGCCCTAGCGAGGTGGACCCTCTCCAGCGCAGGGCTACCCTCGAGTCTGATACAAGGATCCGTTTCCTTCTCCTGCCATTGTCCACCCTCGTGACTACTCCTGACCTCGTGGATACCGTCACAGCCAGACAGCCTAAGAAATTGCGGTGTTCTACGAAAGGAGAGAGTGAACCTTCTTTTCCCTGGGACAGAGTCCCCAACCACGTGCACTTGGCTGAAGAGGAGCTTCGTCACAGACGCTAGAGTGAGTTCTGAGAGCCCGTGGTACTGGAGCTGGACATTCTCTAGTCTCACCTTGGTACGGTCTATGCACTGACCTGCTACGCGGGACCGGCGAACGCCCACCCGGTCCGCCCGAAGTTGCTAGTACGAAAAGCATAGGGCTGTTCATTAAAGACGCCTTGGCTACGAGCTCGGTGTGCCTCGGCCGCGCCGGAGCAGCAGGCTGCGGGCGACCGGACGGACGGCCAGCGAGAAGGGAGAGAGGGGAACGGGGAGGGTGGAACAGAATCGACTCCTCCGGAGGGAGAGGGAGAGAGAGAGAGAGAGAGAGGTAGGCAGGGGGTGGGGAAAGAGGGAGAAGGAAAGTGAGAGCGCGGACGACAGGGAGACAGCGCAGCCCCTCCTTTCTGCGCGGAACGAACGTACTCCCCCAAACACACAGAGAGTGCTCGATCTCCGAAGACTGTCCCGGGAGATGGCCTGGTTTGGCCCCGACGGCGAGAGAGGCCCGGGCGGGGCAGGCAGTGTGCGCTGGGTCAGGCACTTGCGTGTGACGACCAATTACCCCAGCCTCCGTTATGCCGAGGCTGCCTTCAGCGCCTCTGTCACCCCGCTGGACGGTGATCCTGTCGAGCTGCCCGCGCTCGGTGAAGCGCGCCGGGCCCTCGAGCAGCAGGGCGCCAACGCGCTGGCCTGTTCCTTCCTGCCGCGCGCCATACTAACTAGCCTCCTGGTGGCAGGGCGTTACGCGCACCTCCGGGGGCTCCAGATCCTGGTGCTGCCGGAGCTGGCGGAGGAGCCCTACCTGCCCCGCCGCCGGTACGGAGCAGAGAGGGTGTACGAATGCAGCTTGGCCGAGGTCACGTGCTCCTTCGACGTGGTGAAGTGTAGCCTGCAGCAACTAGCCCGGCGGGCCCGCGCGCGCGAGAAGCAGGACGAGTACGGGTTCCTCCTGCAACACTGTGTGTCCCTGCTGGACTTTAGCCGGGTGAAGTCGCTGGTCAGCGACTGCCGCGGACGCCGGGTCTCGTACCAGCCGTGCCGCGCGAAAGCGCTGGCCGATTTGTTTATCTACCAGCGACGGTGCGCCGAGCAGAACGCGCTAGCCAACTGGTTTCTGGGCCGGTGGCCGTGCGCCGAGCAGGGCTTCAGGGCCTGCCTCTTTACGCACGGCAACTTCATGTTGAACCGGGTGTGCGGGTGCCCGCCGCCCAACCTGGCCGTCTACGGGCACGACCTGTCGTGGCCGGCGGGGCACGGACAGCCGGACTGGAGGGCGGCGTCCGTGTGCTGTTACGGACAGGGGATGCGGCAGGACGTGCCGCCAGAACTCTCGCCCTCGGAGCGCAGCGCTTGCTTGCGCTGGATCGACGAGAGGCGGGCGGCCTGCGGGGCGCGAGAACGGGAGGGGGAAGGGCCCGCCGCAGCAGGGCTAGGCCCCCGCGGCGGGCCAGTGCACCAGCAGCCTGCGCAACTCCTCTAGAAACTGTGCCTGCTGGTGCGAGGCCGCGAGCCGCTCGCAGAGCTGTGCCAGGGTGCCCAGCCCCGACCCGCCGGCCGCCTTCGGGGCGCCGAGCGCGGGCAGCTCCCAGCCCCAGCGCGAGCGCACAAAGCCCAGCAGCTCCTGCCACTCGCTGGCCACGTCGCTCAGGTACGCGTCCACGCGCGGGCAGAGCACCGCGCCGTGTGCTAGCCACTGCAACGCGCTGGTGTCCGGCCAGCCCGCCGCCTCCTGGCCCGGCAGCAGGGCCCCGCCGGCCGCGGCGGGCGGCGTGGTGTCGGTAGCCGTGGCGGGGGTGGGGTCGAGCCCCCGCGCCGCGGCGCTGAGGCTACCGTACGCCGCCTCATTCCGCCTGCCAGGCATGCACCTCCGGCAGGGCGCCCAGGAGGCGCACCCTGGCCGCGCACAGGCTCTGGAACCTGGACACGACCCTGGCCCAGGCGGCGGCGAGCGTGCCCGACACCCAGGCCTCGGCGGCGGGCCCAGAGCTCTCCCGCCTCCAAAACAGAGACAACAAGAGGAAATTAATGTCGTGCCTGGAGCAGGGGACCGGGCCAACCGGAGCCAGGGGGCCCGTCGTCTGCGCCCCCCGCGGCGCTGGCTTCTGTCCGGAAGCTGGCGGCCAGGGTCGAGCCGGCGAGGGCCCGCAGCAAGGCGTGCGCCTCGCTGCCGGGGCACAGCAGGGCGGCCCCCGCCTCGAGCTGGCGTTACGCGGTGCACACCCGGCGCAATGCGCGGCGCGCGCCAGCGCCAGGTCGGCCCTGCGGCGCTGCTCGAGGCGCCCGGGGGACAGTGTGAAGAGAGAGTCGCTGTCGGCTACGCCCGGGTCCGCCAACTCCCGCAGTTCCGGGAGCGCGTGCTGCAGCAGACCCCCCAGCAACTCCACCAGGGGCGGCAGGCCCGCGCCCGCCTCGCCGCGGTCGCGCTGCGAACCGTCCCAGCGCGGGACGGACAGTGTGTCCTGCCGGTCATCGGCGTCCTGCAACCAGCGCAGGGCCTCTGCCACCCCGACGGCCCCCCCGCGGCCGACACATGCCGGGTGAGGCCTAGCGCCGGCCAGCCCGCGCGGCCGCACAGGTACGGTGCGTGGCGCGAGCACGTGCCCCCCCCCCCCCCCCCCAGCTCCCACCAGGCCAGCTGCGCCAGGCCCCGGCTCGCCACGGGGCCGAGCCCCGCCTGCAGAGAGCGTCACTCGCTCAGCCACAAGCGCGCGTTGGACGCCCAGGGGTGCGCTTGCGTGCTGCCACGGGCGCACAACCCGGCTACCTGCGGTAGGGGCAGTCGCAAGGCGCCCGGCTCCAGCACCAACACCAGGGTATGATACCCCTGTCTCATACCCCTGTCTCATACCCCTGTCCCATACCCCAGGGTATGGTACCCCCCCTCATACCCCTCTCATACCCCTCTCATACCTCGGGGTATGATACCCCCTCTCATACCCCTGTCCCATACCCCTGTCCCATACCCCTGTCCCGTACCCCTCTCATACCCCTGTCCCATACCCCTGTCTCATACCCCTCTCATACCCCTGTCCCATACCCCTGTCTCATACCCCTCTCATACCCCTGTCTCATACCCCTGTCCCATACCCCGGGATATGATACCCCCCCCCCCCCCCTCATACCCTCTCATACACCTGTGTCACATATCCCTCTCATACCCCTCTCATACCCCTGTACCATACCCCTGTCCCACACCCCGGGGTATGATACCCCCCCCCCCCCTCTATGTCCATGTCCCTCATACCACTCATTTTCTCTATGTCCCTTATACCCCTCATTTTCTCTCTATGCCCCTCATACCCCTCATTTTCTCTATGTCCCTCATACCCCTCATTTTCTGTATGTCCCTCATACTCCTCATTTTCTCTATGTCCCTCATACCCCTCATTTTCTCTCTATGTCCCTCATACCCCTCATTCTCTCTATGTCCCTCATACCCCTCATTTTCTCTATGTCTCTCATACTCCTCATTTTCTCTCTATGTCCCTCATACCACTCATTTTCTCTATGTCCCTCATACCCCTCATTTTCTCTATGTCCCTCATACCCCTCATTTTCTCTATGTCCCTCATACCCCTCATTTTCTCTCTATGTCCCTCATACCCTTCATTTTCTCTATGTCCCCCATACCCCTCTCATACCCCGCCTTTCATATCCCTCTCATACCCCTGTCATACCCCGCCTCTCTCTCTCCCTCTCTCTCAAAAAGTTACAATTAATAAAAGTTTTTTTTACTTTTTACTTTTAAAAAATATTCATATACAATTAAAAATTGTATGTAGGATGTGAAAAACTGGCTGTCACTTTGTTGGTCATGGGATGCATCCCCGATACAGAAGGGTAAGCGTGCTCAAAAAAAATCGCAGACACTAAATACTGGTAGAGTAATGGACTTTGAACAACAACATAGAAATAGAAAATGGAACCATGAAATTTTTGACATTTGCCGTACGGTGAAAAGCCAAGTAATTCGTGGCCAATGGTGCGAAGCGACTTTCACTGAACTTGTAGAACAGAAAGTGCACATTTACTCTATATGTGCCGACACGCCAGCTATGTGTGACATTATGTGTCATATCGGCCCCAAAAGTGTACGAGGCTGCCCTTACAGCTGGTGCAGAGGAAAGCAAATAGATGGAGATAAGAAACGTGTTAGTTGGCTCGTTGACGAACCACCGTGTAGGAGAAAAACAACAGATGAGTATGAGCTGTATGGCGCTGCAGCTGACGCGCGTGGGGAAGAAATAAACGGATTTACAGGGAAAAGTCCCCTGCTTTTGTTAGAACGTTCCTGTTTACGAAGATGTGATGCAGATTTCGCGCATAACATTGGTTATGGTATTGTTTTGCGTTATATGTTGCCCTTGTTCAAAGGAAAAAGAGTTATATCGATTCCACCTTTTAAAGAATGTAAAAATAAACCCAGAACACCAGCAGAGATAAGAAACGAAGAAGAGAGACAAGAAAAGTATGAGACAGATAAGCAATCAAATTAGGGTACAAGGCTCAAAATAATCTATTCAAGATATAACAAGAACGTTGGAAGGCAATGGATGAGAGCTGGTTAAGGTTTTGTGCAGAATCTGGTTATTCAACAACTGCTGTGCCTTTTGGTGATCCCAAGTCGAAGAGCACCAAAAGTCGCATGACTATGCACGAGTGCATAAAGTACGCAGTTAATTGCTACAGCGATGCGAAAGATATAGGTATCATACCCCTCTCATACCTCTGCTATACCCCTCCCATACCCCTCCCATACCCCTGCCATACCCCATACCCCTGCCATACCCCTGCCATACCCCTGCCATACCCCTCTCATACCCCTCATTTTCTTTGATGGTTTGCAGGCGGATCAACAGGTGGAGCTTATGACACATGGGCAGCGTTGTGTGAGCTTTTTGGCGCTATGGATCCTGACAGTAAGTACGGTAGTGAAGGTTCCATAATCATAACAGGTACGTATGTAGAGGAGTTGAAGGTGAAGGAAAGAGATGTACGCAGGCTAGTACTAGCTAACTTACCTCCAACTGATCATGCCTATGTTTTCCATGCAGTTGAGCATATTATTGCAACTATGAAAGAGATAGGTAGCATACGCAATATATGGACTATGCCTGGCGAACGCACTATGGGAGGGCAGGTGCGGCAGATACATAGCAAATCTAATCCTACCGCTAATCTAGCTGCAGTCGTGTCTCAAAACGCGAACTCAAAAGCACAAGCAGGGTTTGTGCAGCTTGGCAACGACTTTCTAGATAGGATGGAAAGTGTTCCAAATCTTTCCAAAACTGTGAAAACATTAAAGAATTATGATATTAATATAAGTATTATTTAATATTAATATTAAATTAATTGAAGTTATAGGTATCATACCGGCCCCTCTCATACCCCTCATCATTATTATTGTATTATTAATAATAGTATAATATTATTATTTACGCAAGCACTGTTTTAATAGAATACTTGCCACTCATTATGATATAATTATGATATATTAATATAAAAGCTGGAAACAACTTATTATTAAAATAATCATCATTATTATCTCATTTTATCATTATTGATACCACTGTCCCATACCACTGTCCCATACCCCGGGGTATGATACACCTGTCCCATACCCCCCCCCCCCCCCTGCCAAACGATACCCCCCCCCCCCCCTGCTTCATACCCCTGTCAATACATCGGGGGGATATTTTGAGGAGGAAAGGAGAAAAGGGTATCATACCCCTATACCCCTGGGAGGTATCTAGGGAGGGGGGGGGGGTATGAGAGGGGGGGGGTATCATACCCGGGTATGAACAGGGGTATCGTTTGGCTATGATGGTGAGGCAATAGTGAGGCAATGGTGAGGGAAAATGTATGTGTGAAACGTGGAAATATGTCTATGTTTTGTCGGGTGTTGGATACTGCGGTAATGATGAGGCAATAGTGAGGCAATAGTGAGGCACTGGTGAGGCAATATTGAAGCCGCAGTGAGGCGAAACGTAAGTGTGAAACGTGGAAATATGTCTATGTTTTGTTGGGTGTTGGATACTGCTGGTGCGGTAATGATGAGGCAACAGTGAGGCAATAGTGAGGCAATGGTGAGGCAATAGTGAGGCAATAGTGAGGCAGCAGTGAGGCGAAACGTAAGTGTGAAACGTGGAAATATGTCTATGTTTTGTTGGGTGTTGGATACTGCGGCAATAGTACGGTAATGATAAGGCAATAGTGAGGCAATAGTGAGGCAATGGTGAGGCAATGGTGAAGCAACGGTGAGGCAATGGTGAGGCAATATTAATAGTGAGGCAGCAGTGAGGCCAAATGAAATTGTGAAACTTGGCAATATGTCTATGTTTTGTTGGGTGTTGGATACAGCGGCAATAGTGCGGCAATAATGAGGCAATTGTGAGGTAATAGTGAGGCAATAGTGAAGCAGTAGTGAGGCAATAGTAATGCAAATGTAAGTGTGAAACGTGGAAATATTTCTATGTTTTGTTGGGTGTTGGATGCAGCGGTGTGTACAGCAGCAATAGTGCAGTAATAGAGGCAATAGTGAGGCAGTATTGAGGTAATAGTTAGGCAATAGTGAGGCAATAGTGAAGCAATAGTAAGCTAACATTGAAGCAAAATGTAACTGTGAAACGGTGTCGAAATATGCACGTTTAGCACAGGGCGCGGTAAATCGGGACTAGGATTTCCAGGCGCGGTAAATCGGGCGCTGTAAATCCGGCCTGTACACCGACACTACCCCAACCGAATGGGCCAGCATTCCGATGCTACCCCCTCAACCCGAACATACGTCACTATGACAGAGTTTGGGCTCAGGATCCCAGCGTTCCTCAAACGACTGGCGAGGGAAGATCGTGGAGAAGATCAACCAATGCCTGATCACAAACCCGATCCTCTCTTCCACCACCCCTCAGGACATCCACCGTCAGGTGACGCGCTTCTGGCGGTAACAAGGGGTATGAGACAGGGGTAATACTATGGGACAGGGGTATGTGACAGGGCTATGAGACATGGGTAGGAGAGGGGTATGACAGGGGTATGAGAGGGGTATGAGGGGGGGGGGGGGTATCATACCCCGGGGTATGGGACAGGGGTATGAGACAGGGTATGAGACAGGGGTATGAGACTGTATGAGACAGGGGTATGAGACAGGGGTATGGGACAGGGGTATGAGAGGGGTACGGGACAGGGGTATGGGACAGGGGTTATGAGACAGGGGTATCATACCCTGGGGTATGGGACAGGGGTATGAGACAGGGGTATGAGACAGGGGTCCTAGACAGGGTTATGAGGGGGGGTATCATACCCCGGGGTATGGGACAGGGGTATGAGACAGGGGTATGAGAGGGTATGAGACAGGGGTATGGGACAGGGGTATGAGAGGGTACGGGACAGGGGTATGAGAGGGGTACGGGACAGGGGTATGGGACAGGGGTATGGGACAGGGGTATGAGACAGGGTATCATACTCTGGGGTATGGGACAGAGGTATGAGACAGGGTATGAGAGGGGTATGAGACAGGGGTATGGGACAGGGGTATGAGACAGGGGTATGGGACAGGGGTATGAGGGGGTATCATACCCCGGGGTATGGGACAGGGGTATGAGACAGGGGTATGAGACAGGGTATGGGACAGGGTATGAGAGGGATACGGGACAGGGGTATGAGAGGGGTACGGGACAGGGGTATGAGGGGGGGGGGGGGGTATCATACCCCGGGGTGTGGGACAGGGGTATGAGACAGGGTATGGGACAGGGGTATGAGACAGGGGTATGGGAGGGGTATGAGGGGGGGTATCATACCCCGGGGTATGGGACAGGGGTATGAGAGGGGTATGGGACAGGGGTATGAGAGGGGTATGGGACAGGGGTATGAAAGGGGTACGGGACAGGGGGATGGGACAGGGGTATGAGAGGGGTATGAAAGGCGGGGTATGAGGGGGGGTATCATACCCCGGGGTGTGGGACAGGGGTATGAGACAGGGGTATGGGACAGGGGTATGAGACAGTGGTATGGGACAGGGGTATGGTACAGTGGAATGACAGGGGTATGAGACAGGGGTATGGTACAGGGGTATGAGACACGGGTATGGGACAGGGGTATGAGACAGGGGTATGACAGGCGGTATGGGACAGGGGTATGAGACAGGGGTATGAGAGGGGTATGACAGGGGTATGAGGGATAGCTTATTGCAGAATGCGGGGCATAGGGGAATAATATTTAATCACAGACTAAGTCACTACCTTTACCTCTAGAGGTAAATTCTTCAAATAATCCTCATATCTAGGGCTGTCGATTGCGTCTCCAATACTGTCCAACGGCCGATCTCGAATGGACAGATAACCAGGGACTCACATTGCCTCAGCTTTCTTGTAGTCGCGCTCTTTTGCATCCACCAGGAGCGCACGTCTGGCTGGATGAGCGCGTAGTCCCTCGAGCCAGCCACCAATGCTAAAGACATAACAGATACGGCGCATAAACACAAACACAGAGATGTCAGTGTTGCTTGGCCAGCGGGAGATAGAGATTACTTCCTGTGATAAAAGCTGAGCGCGTCAGTCCTGGGGCGTCGACAGATTTGGCAGGCTTCCAAGCAGCTTCTGTGCATCCACTACAACCCTTCCCGACACTGGTTCCTGCAAACTTCCAATTTTTTGAACCCCCCGGTTCCTGCAACTTCCCGAATGTCATGGATCAGTGTCTGGAGATTGGGCCAATTAATTCCGTCCGGGCAAATCAACACTACTAGGATGTCCCATAACTTAATCGTAGCAGTCTTGGACACGGAAGGGTGCTTCTCTTTCCATCTCATAACCAGCTCGAACGCCTCAGCAATGGTCACGCCACCATGCTCTCCCATAGCCCGACCAACCAATACCGATAATCGCGTGTACGGCTGATGTCGGCCCCGTTCCTCCCTGCCTCCATGCAGGCGTCTGGCGACGCGCTCCTTGGCTTCCCTGCGGGCACGACGCAGCTTCTTGGCCGACATGGCACGAGGAGAACCTGCATAGACAAAAATACGAATGCGACCTCATACTACCCCTCCCATACCCCTCCCATACCCCAATACACAGAAATTGGGAGCTTGTTGAATAAAGTGCTAGGGTTTAAGTTTCAAGGAGAAAAGCAAGATGGCAAAGACGCTGATGATGCCAGCTTCTGGTTTGTCGCCAAGGAGACTCAGCTGCATATGATAAGATACATCAGCATGTACTAAATTACAGTAAGTAAATACTGTTAACTGGCACGTGCAGGATGTATTTGCTAATGCATCAGCAAGCCACGAATACTAAAGTAACTGGAACTGTCAGAGCCAGAGCAAGAGTCGGCGCGGCCTCATACCCCATACCCCTCATACCCCAAATATGAATGCAACTTTGCGACCTCATACCCCTCATACCCCATACCCTATACCCCCATACCCCAAATATGAATGTAACTTTGCGACCTCATACCCCCGCACGAGAGAGAGAGAGAGAGAGAGAGAGAGAGAGAGAGAGACACCGTCAGAGAGGGGTGTGGAACTATCAGCCAGAGCAAGAGTCGGCGCGGCCTCATACCCCTCCCATAACCCATTTCCCTTACGAGGGTATGTGTCATAACCCTCCCCCCCCCCCCCCCCACCCCCCGGTTTTTTAGCGGCAGCGAAAAAATATTGCTGAAAAAATTACTACCGCTGAGGATAGTAGATCATTATCAGCGAGGAAAAAAGAAAGATAATAGGTCAAAATTAGGGAAGCTAAAAATGTGACAAAATCTTATCTTCGTTAATCTTCTCCTTAACAACTACCGAAAGTACAAAACGTTACCTACGATGAAAGAATGTCAGAGCATCGTTCCTGGCCGCACGAAAGAGAGGGAGAGAGAGAGAGAGAGAGAGAGAGAGAGAGACCGTCAGAGAGGGGTGTGGAACTGTCAAAGCAAGAGCAAGAGTCGGTGCGGCCTCATACCCCTCCCATACACCATACCCCCATACCCCTCATACCCCAAATATGAATGTAACTTTGCGACCTCATACCCCACCCATACCCCCGCACGAAGAGAGAGAGAGAGAGAGAGAGAGAGAGAGAGACTGTCAGAGAGAGTACTGGAACTGTCAGAGCCAGAGCAAGAGTCGGCGCGGCCTCATACCCCTCCCATACCCCCATACCCCAAATATGAATGCAACTTTGCGACCTCATACCCCAC
>WBZZ01006167.1:35000-67500 GCA_019918135.1 Paulinella micropora
CTACAGTAGTACTACTGAGTAGTAGTAGCAGTAGTAGTAGTAGTAGTAGCAGCAGTAGCAGCAGCAGTAGCAGTAGCAGCAGTAGCAGCAGCAGTAGCAGTAGCAGCAGCAGCAGCAGTAGCAGTAGTAGTAGTAGCAGTAGTAGTAGTAGTAGTAGTAGTAATAGTAGTAGTAGTAATAGTAGTAGTAGTAATAGTAGTAGTAGTAGGCAACAGTAAAACCATGACAACAGCAAACAACCACAACAAAATTAACAATGCTATCACACACGTGGATATGAGTATGGATATGGGTATGGATATGGATATGGATGTGGATGTGGATGTGGATGTGGATGTGGATGTGGATATCGATATGGATATGGATATCGATATTGATATGGATATGGATATGGATATGGATATGGATATAAATATAGATATAGATATAGATCAAGATCTAGACATAGACATAGACATAGACATAGACATAGACATAGACGTAGATATAGATATAGCTGTAGATGTAGATATGGATATAGATATAGATATAGATATAGATAGACATAGATATGGATATAGATATAGATATAGATATAGATATAGATATAGATAGACATAGATATGGATATAGATATAGATATAGATATAGATATAGATGGAGATGGAGATGGAGATGGAGATGGAGATGGAGATATAGATATAGATATAGATACAGATATAGATATAGATGTAGATGTAGATGTAGATGTAGATGTAGATGTAGATGTCGATGTAGATATAAATATAGACACACACACACACACACACCTCTTTACTTAGGCCGCCAAGTGTTCCAAGGGAACCAGACGAGTTTATAGCGGTGCTCGAAATTCGTATGGAGCAGGCCGCTTCGGCTGGCCGCAAACAGGTCTTTTCGTGTTTTTTGGAGGAAGGCAATCTAGCCACGCCACCTCTCTCACATTTGAATTGCTTACTATCATGATATACATGCATACATATATATTTACATACGAGCGGGTTTGATGTTGCTGGGGATGGTGGGTTGGGGTTGGGTAGCGAGAAAGAACCTTCGACTAGGTTATGGCGTGTACTTGCTTTCACTTCCATCAGGATCTCTCGGATCGGTCGCTTTTGGAGACGCAGCAGGAAGCGGAAGACGCGCGGAGTGCTCGCCGTTTGGCAACGGAGCCAGCAAACCTATGGGATGGAAAGATATACATGCATACATACATACATACACAGCCAAACAATACCACTCATACCCCGGGGTATGATACCCCTTGGGGTATGAGGGGGTATGAGGGGGTATGAGGGGTATGGGAACTTAGGGGTATGGGTGGGGGTATCGATAGGTATCACTGGTATGAATCCCTCCGGGACTTGGATCCGATTAGGGAATTGGAGAAAATTTATTTCGGGGGGGGGGGGGGTATGATACCCCTCAGGGACTTGGAGAAAATTTATTAGATGGGGTATCAGATGGGGTATGAAGATACGCAATACTGTCATGATCAACTTAGTATCAGCAGCAGAAAAGAAAAATGTTATTAACTTATAAAACACAAATGTTCAACTAATACTAATACAACCACACCGACACCCACCACAAAAAATGACTCGCATGATCATCAGCTAGATGAGTGAGTCCCGGGATTTTTTTCTAAAAAATATTAATAGTCGCGGCGGTGAAAAAGCTACAAAAACCCAGCTTCCGAGCCGGAACTGAGTACTGCCTCCCTAAACTATAAGACGCAAATGAGGCCTGGCAAGTCCTTATTGGTCTACGAATACTCATTAAACCCCCCCCCCCCCCCCTACTTTATTTTTTTTTAAAATTGCTACAGACTCGGACCGGATTCAGAAAGCTAGTCGGATGATCCGAGCTGAACTTGAGGGGTTCCGACAAAATTTTTGTGAATTATGGTCAAACTCAGCTTGCCCAACATTTTTTTTTAATAATAAAATTTTTTAAACAGTCACACGTTATTAATATACCTTGAAACATGATTTGAAATTTATTTATTTATTATTATTTTTTTTCAGTGGGAACCCCATCACACAGTCACATTGTGACATTTACAACAAAAAAAGACTCGAATTATTAATAAATGTTAAAAACTCATTACGCCTATTTTGCCTCCGTTTTACCAACGCTTAAGGCTTGAAATGCATTAAAAAACATATATAACATCTAGCTGATTTTAGTAGTATATAATGATTATTACGAGCAGTGAGCCTCAAATTATGATTTTATTCACTGGCAGTTTGAAAAACACTGAAACAAATGTAGCGATGCCATCATCCACAAATGTGGCGCTCGCCCGGTTAAGGGTCCACAGTTAAACTTCCCGCCTTTGACTGCCCCACTTTTTTTTCAAGTTTTTTCTTTTTTTTCTCTTCTTTTTCTTTCTTTCTTTCTTTCTTTCTTTCTTTCTTTCTTTCTTTCCAACCTTTTTTTCTTTTTTAACATTTCATTTCCTGTTTTGTATATCTCCGACTCTTTTTACTATGCTACGCAACTTTCAGCCGCCCGGCACTGACGGTTTTAATAGAATACTACGGCTTCACTTATTCAGTGGAAGGTTAATTGATTTATAGTGAGCACGAGTATTTTAGGGCAGCACGTTTACAGTTCAAGTCAGTGAGAGTAAGGGACTATTTATGCAATACGCCCAGGACCAAACCTATTGTGAATCAGTTACTGTCATAACTGCGCACTTAGTTTCGTTGTGTCTGCACTGTCAGTTCTGCTAGTTTGCCCTCTCATGTAGGGAAAGGGAAGACGATCCTCACAACTTCGACACTCGCTCAATGATGCGACAAAGGTGTAGATAGAAGCAACGTGCATTAACATGTATACACGTATGCATATTTCCGTTTGATAAGCAATTGCCAGCCCATTTGCCCTGCTGGCACTAGTGGTTGCAACATGGCTCTAGTGCACCAGTTCAAGGGAAGGGGACTGTGTATCGCTTCCTCCCGAGCCTTCTCCTGTAGCTCCTGCTTCATCGCGTACGTTTGCCTTTTCTCCTTCCCCTTCTCTCGCTGTGGTTGCGTTTGCTCCAGCTGTCACTGCTTCAGTCGTCTGCAATTCAGCCGAAGGAGCCAGCTCCGCTTGATTCTCTACGTCCGCTGACGCTGAATCTTTTGAAGCGGCTGCACCTTTTCCACTCGCTCCTTTCTTCTTTGCAACGTATAAAATGCCTAAACCTAAAACAGTTACAATGAAGTAAGTACATCGCTTGATGGAACATTCACGACAAAGCGAGTTGTATGTATAACAGTAGATCAGACTTCAACGTTACCAGCTCCAAGCGCAAGCGCAAGCGTAGACGAACCAACAGCGATTCCCGCGACGGCACCAGTACTTAGCGGTTTAGGATCGTTTCCGGTGACTTGCGCGCCTTCCTCAGCACAGCCTGTCATGACAAACTCCGATGACGTCAGAGGACAATCTACCACCGCCTCCCCCACGGCACCCTTCTTGCAAGTGACGGTGCAGGATGAGACTGGCACATTATCCGGACAAAACTTGACATCATAAGCTGTAATTTTTGCTAATGGTGGCTTGTAGCAGATATTAATTTCTCTGCTACAGCCTTGAAGCACGAAGGTTCCATTTTGAACGGGACACGAGACTCGAGCACTTCCATGGTAGCCTTCATCACAAGACGCTGGGCAATCCAATGCGATATTGAATTCCTAGAGAACGAGAGAGAAAGAGAGAGAGAGAGAGAGAGAGAGAGAGAGAGAGAGAGAGAGAGAAATCCTTTCGGACGAGAACTTGGGGGACATCAACACCAAGAGGCAGCGTGGACCGCGTTATACGCGGCTGGTAAAGAAGATGACGCAAGTTTGAGGACCTTTCAAGGAGGCAAGCGCACGAGCGCTAGTAAGGCGCGGCAGTATTCATAGGATTAAGAGAGAGAGAGAGAGAGAGAGAGAGAGAGAGAGAGAAAAGGAAAGAAAGAGAGCGAGAGAGCGAGAGAGAGAGAGAGAGAGAGAGAGAGAGAGAGAGAAAGAGGGAGAGAGAGAGCGAGAGCGAGAGCGAGAGCGAGCGAGAGAGAGAGAGAGAGAGAGAGAGAGAGAGAGAGAGAGAGAGGATAACACGTGGGACAAAAAGGAATACTTCCAGATATTCATAGGTATGAATCAAGCAGAAACAAGCCGGATATCTGACGCTTGCGTTGCAGGTGCTTGGATCAGCCCATTTGTAGCCCTTTTGCCAGGGTAGGATCGCTGCCCGGCACTTTCTCCGATCTACTACGCAGCCCCAGAAGCTGAACTTCTCACCGTCACTATTGCATCCTACAAACGGAATTCCCGAGTACCTACCGGCACAACAGCAAAGATCGACCATGCATGACACTACTTATCGCGAGACCCGGCGTCGGTGAGGCAGGAGAGAGAACACTGCTGCACTGTGCCTGCCTGGCATGCACTAGTATCATACCCTGCGGGCAATATCGATGGCATAGAGCACGCAGGCAGCTCGGAGTGTCCAGCGCGCGACGCCGTGGGCGAGGACGAAGAGGAAGCCGACAGCGACGGCGAGCTTGAAAAGGAGGGCGAGCACGTGGCGGAGGCGAGGGAGGACGACGCCGTGGGCGAGGACGAAGAGGAAGCCGACAGCGACGGCGAGCTTGAAAAGGAGGGCGAGCACGTGGCGGAGGCGAGGGAGAACGACGCCGTGGGCGAGGACGAAGAGGAAGCCGACAGCGACGGCGAGCTTGAAAAGGAGGGCGAGCACGTGGCGGAGGCGAGAGAGGACGACGCCGTGGGCGAGGACGAAGAGGAAGCCGACAGCGACGGCGAGCGCGAAAAGGAGGGCGAGGAGTGGGCGGAGGAGAGGGAGGAAGACGCCGTGGGCGAGGATGAAGAGGAAGCCGATAGCGACGCGGAGGACGAGCGGGTGGGGGAGCGAGAAGCAGAAGACGAGAGGGTGGGGGAGTTAGAAGCGGAAGCGGAGGCAGACGGGGAGGAGGACGAGGAGGGCAAGAGCGGGAGAAATATTGTTAGGTTGGGTAAGGCAGTGCTAAAGGCTCTCCAAGTCTTCGGGACCGCCATCAACACCACCTCATCTTGCGCGGGAAAGTAATTCGGCACCGCTGGAAAAAATTAGTGGAGCACGAAAACAGAAACAACAAAAACAACAGAAACAACAAGAACGACAGGAGTAAACACAAAAACAATAACAACGACAGCCACCAACAAGGAACTTGGTCATTCCAGGAATATACTAACTTGTTGCTATTGAAAGCATGTGAGCAATCTCAATATCAATATAGCGATGGCGCGATTCTGACTTCATAAAATTGTGACTATGTTACCAGGCAAATCAACAAGCAACACTCGGTCTTCCACCACCACGAAATTTGCCACTGTGATATTTGGTAACACCTTGCAGCACAGCACACTTTTGACATGGATCTCCTTCAAAAGAAACATGATTATATAGCAAGAAAACATGCGTGCACATGTTGGTGATTACGTTGCTTACTCTTGGGCTTAACGCCCGGAAAGCATCAACTCTCTGGTCGCCACAACCAGTGATGATTAATTGCGACCGTGGGTCAACTTGCGGCTTGTGCGTATGTGTGTATACGTGTGTGTGCGTGTGTAGTGAGGAAAGGCATGCTGGGGGAGGGGGGGGGGGGGGGTAAAGATTTTCCCAATTCTACACCCTCCTACCCACCTCCACTCTTACATCTTTCTGGGATGATAAAAATAATATAAAAAGGAGGGAAGGTGTGCATGGATGTAACCTTATTGACCCATTCGCTAGTGTTTGAACGAATCGGGAACGCGGTCAGTGATTCGGCCTTCCAGATTTCTTCATCGAGCACATGCCTAAATTACCCGCCCAAGGGGGGGGGGGGGGTGTAGCTGGGAAGGGGTGAATATGATTCGCAAATGCATTAGCGCAATTCTACTTGGCAGTCAGACGCTATCACGAAGTGGTTACGTTTCGACGAAAGTATCTGCACCAAGAACGATACCAAAGTAAGCGTTACCTGCGTAGCAAACAGAAAGCTTGTGATGACAAGCTCGCGCACAAGGAACAAACACCGTCATCGTCGTGGCTGACAGATCGATGGATTGAATGATCTTGATGAATGGATAGCGTTGACTTGTGTCTGTGATAATCTTTTTGTTGAGGCTATACATTTGCTGTTGCTTTGTTGCTTTGCTGCCCTTGCTATGGCTATGTTGATGCTGTTGCAGTCATTTGTATTGTTATTACTAGGGTGTTGCTAGCGGAGGTGGGGAATGTGGTAGAAGAGAAAATCTTTGCAAGCCATAATATCCCAAGAGCCTTAATCAAGCATGAACTTGACAGTATGAAAGGCCGTGCTCTCAAAGTTTTGTTTCTTAAATAAAATGAACAAGGACTTCAAGCGCTTTGTTCTCAGCCGATTCTGATTGCCGTGGCTTATCTTGTGGTTCATGTGAAAGCTCTCAGGCAATAACATGGATATGACGCCCGACCTAAGCTTGTGCCAAGAAGTTCAGATTTCTCAAATACAATCAACAATGACTTACTTCCCTTGGTTCTCAACCATTTCTGTTTGTTATGGATTATGCGGAAGCTCATTTGAAAACTATATCAAGAAAGTTCTAGTGAGCTATGATAGAGCATGAGGTTTTGGACGCCAGGGCGGCTGAGAACAAAGTGATTGAAGTATTAGTGATTGTTCGCTATACTTAAAACTCGCAGGAACTCTCAACTCTGTGAAATGCGAATGACCACTCCGAATAGCAGCAGCAGTCAGGTCTCCCTGTATCAACTGCACTGGCGCAATCGCGCGTTTCTCCACCTGTCAAGTCAATCATTAGCACGACAGCGTAAACATGTCAAACACGATTTCAAGTTTGCGCTGGGCAAAATAGAACGCTAGCTGGTGTGAACTTTGCGTGCATGCATTATGTTGTTTGTTGGTCTTCCTAGGGCTACACTACTTAACATATGAAATTACTTAAATGACGTAGCTACAGCAATATTGTCATGCTGTAGATAAATAAGTTGCATGGCAATCATGCAAACACACATGGCATACTATATATGTGCACAGAAATAACTACAGCCACTGATACATACTACATATGCATCCACACACATTTATGCGCTAGCACATTATACTTAAAAAAAAGGAATTCACATTTCGTACAAACATAAAAAATATATGCAACTATTATGTATGGTAGCCTACGCATCATACGTATGTACTGCAGTACTTGAAAGTACATACAAACATAAATACGTAAGGGCGTCCAAAAAGTTTCATCATTGAGCATGTTCGATGTTTTCTCTCTTCGGGAATAAGGTCGAAAGAGTTGGCTTTCTGCCTGGTGCATACACTAAGACTACAGGCCACCTGTGGTAAAAAAATACTGCATGTATGCTATGGATAACATTTTGCATCGAGACAGATAGAAATGACAGAAGGTTTCGGAAAGCGAAGATAACGTTTTGTTTCTCAACCTCTTATTTCTTGCTTTCTGTCCGATGTGGAAGCTGATCAAGACGCATGCAAAAGGGCGCATATATCTATCCGGATCCGTAAGCTCTCTAATGCGCATGTACTAATATTGGCGCTGATCTGCCTCGATCTCGAGGTGAACAACGCACGTATTTGACGTCCTGTGGTTTCACCCGCTTGTCAGGGATCCAGAGACTGAGATCAACCCTTGCTAGATTCTTGCACCTTATCATCGATATGGCTCACCACATTTTGTTGGGACAGGCAGATCAAATCTGAGACTGTCAGGCAGTGGGATTTTTTCGAGGTAGCTTGTTGAGTTTGAAGATATTCGATTTCTGCGCTGAAAAGGGCTGGGGGCCTGACAGTGGGGTGGGCCGTGGGACAATCCAAGGACATCCGAAACATCCAGACGTCGCGGGACGGTTGCCTGCCCGGTGGACATCGAGTTTCAGGTACATTCCCATTGTGGGACGGCCTTCTTGTTTTCTTTATTTATTCCTAAGGAGTTCCAAGGCCCTAATCACTTATAGATGTTTCAAGCCATTACACGTGGCCTGTAATACTACTGTATGCACAAGGAATAAAAAGAGCTATCTCGGTCTGCTTCCCGAAAATTGAAGAGAATATCAAAATGTACCTGAAGCTTTCTTGACAAGCCTATATGTGAATATTATACATTCATACATATATGTATAAATGTGTATGTGAATCAATACATAATACATGCAATTGTATAGTGACGAGTGTGTATGTGTGTGTGAAACTGTCTGTTCGTGTGCACGTGTATGTATTGTGTAGATGTACATGATTGTTCAAGATTGTGTGTATGCCTGCGCGTATGCATGAACAAGGAAAGCTAGTATTGTTCTACTGTTTTCTTTTTTGGCAACCAAATATTAATATTTAGCAGCCTTTTGTAAGGTGTTTTGTTTCGTGCAAGCACGTGCTGAGAGCAAATGCATAACTGAAATATCGACAGGAAAGAATATTAATTTGCAGGCTACATGGAGTTTGAAGTTCGCCTCGGTGACGGCCGCACACATAATTGAAAGGCCATCTGCCGCACAGCACCCATTCATTAAATATGCATCATGAAAATGTATAAAATGTAGGGCTGAATCCGATCGAATATTTGTAAAGATTTGCTTAGCCCGGACTTTTTCTAGTGTGTATGTGACGTACATACATGACAACCTATGCCACATACTGCAGAAAGAGGCTGATGCGAAAGAAATAAGCTCAAAATTGTTGTTTGAAAGCCCTACTAAAGCATATACAAAGGTCGCACTTGACAGATAAAATGTGCATAGGGATTCTCCCTAGAGCTGGTTGCTTTGTTTCTGTCACATGTAAACGATTCTCAATTCCCGTGAATGTTGGCAAACATTAATTATAATGTTCAGTATTGTCCTCATGTATGCGACCTTGTGCCATGTTGATGCATATGTCGCTTTCATCAAAGCAGAAGCAGTGCTGGCCACAACCAGCTCTGGCGTTGGGTCTTGGGTGAAAGTAGAAGCCATCATCTCCGTACTAAATATTTCACAAGAGAATCCATGCGGCTCTCAAGTCGACCAAGTAGGATTGATTTTTATGAAGTAATGATGAGCTGTCAGACTGGTACTACAGTACTACTACTACTAGGGTCATGGAATGGTACTGCAATAGCAAAACACACTTTCGAACGTCAGAGTTGGTGAGCACAAGGATTCTTGATGAATTAAACTTAACAGACAACCACCAGCAGGCCTGACATATTAAATCCAGTGGTTACAGGCTAACATCCAAAGCAAACAAATGAAGTAAGAAATCGCTAGCAGTGACGCGGGCGCGGGGCCAATGTTAATGCGAATTCGAAGGGGTCAAAAATTGAACTCGAGATTCGTTAGGTAATCCACCTCATCTCTGTAGAAAATCATGCACTCGTCACATCCGTCTTGGGAGGCAACTATATCAAGTTGCCCACCGAGAGCCTCCTACAGAGATCAAGAATACGGATGAAATCAGTCAGAGTCTGAGGTTTTGATGATAATGATATGAAAAGTATTCAAGTGCGAGGACCGACCTCGTTGTCTAATGATATGAAACGTATTCAAGTGCCAGGACCGACCTTGTCGTCATTTTGCACAGAGATGAAAAGGTACTCGCCAGGGGAAAAAACAGGATACGACGATAGGTTCGACCAGGAGGGCATGATAAACACCAGCAAATTGCCTAAACACCCATGCACAGGAGCAACAGTTAGCTAAGCTTTTTGCAGCAATGGGTCAATATCAAAGTCAATGCCACTTCCTAACTGTACGACCTTGGCCCAGGGGCAGTGCTGGCGAGGTGTAAGCGTCCACCGTGTTGATCTCAAATATTACTGCCACAAATACCTCGAGTTCCTGCGTGATGTTACTCTTGATGCCAAGGTAGAGCCCGTCGTTTACATCTTCCCACGTTAGCTTAGCTTCTAATATGCTACAGACCCACGCGTAGGTCAAGAAATTAATTGCAAGGATTGCGGGGAGTTAGAAAAAAAAGAAAAAAATTGCACACGTGTTAAGGAGAAAGAAAACAGCCAAAGAATACGTAAAAACTGACCCGGGGATTACTTCGGAAAATGGCCCCTGAGAAGGGGAGCTAAGGCCAGGCAAAGGATCGGTAGTGGAATAGCTGCCTTCAACACCAATAATTGACTCCCCCGATGAGCAGTCGAAACAAAAAATATTTGCTGTGACCTACAGTACGCATTTGTACAGTTTGCTATACAAGGAGGAGGAAGGAGGAGGAGAGGCAGCAGGAGGAGGAAGGAGGAGGAGAGGCAGCAGGAGGAGAAGCAAGGGAAGAGGGAGGAGAAGAAGAAGAAGAGAATTCGAAATAGAAGGGGGAAAAGAAGAAGAAGAAGAGGAAGAAGAAGAAGAAGAAGAAGAAGAAGAAGAAGAAGAAGAAGAGGAAGAAGAAGAAGAAGAGGAAGAGGAAGGAAAAGAAGTAGGAGGAGGAGGACGACGAAGATGAGAAGGAGTAGAAAAAGAAAAAGAACAACGAGATGAAGAAGGAAGCAGTACAACAACATTTAACAAGAAAAATCGGGATCACAATCAGGATCAGAATAAAAAGTAGTAGTAGTAGTAGTAGTAGTAGTAGTAGTAGTAGTAGTAGTAGTAGTAGTAGCAGTTAGTAGCAATAGTAGTAGTAATAGTAGTAGTAGTAATAGTAGTAGTAGTAATAGTAGTAGTAGTAATAGTAGTAGTAGTAGTAGTAGGAAGAAGAAGAAGAAGAAGAAGAAGAAGAAGAAGAAGAAGAAGAAGAAGAAGAAGAAGAAGGTTAAAGAATCTCCATTTATTTTTACCACAACATTCGTAGTATTGGTGATCACGAGATCAGTGAGGCCGGTGATGTTGAAGAATTTTGATTGCGAGGCAGTGAACGAAAATCGACGTAGGGCTCCAAGGTTTAGTTCTTCTACCCAGGCGACTTCCTAGATAGTATTACAACCTTTTCGCAGGCGAATATACGTACATGAGATGATGTTTCAGTGTATGCAATATACTCGATACTTTCAGATAACGTTCTTATCTTATGCGTACTAGATAACAATACTAATATACATGCATGCATACATGCAATACTTTTATACGTACATATATGCATAATATTAGTATATGCATATTTACCCACCTCAAGAGGCAAACTCAATTATTGGTGAACCGCAGCCCCCCCCCTTATCCCTCTCTCTCTCTTTCTTTCTTTCTCTCTCTCTCTCTCAAACTCTCTCTCTCTCTCTCAACTCTCTCTCTCTCTCTCTCTCTCTCTCTCTCTCTCTCTCTCTCTCTCTCTCTCTCATGTCTGTCTTTGGTACAAAACCACAAACACTGTCGCACACAGAAACAAACACAATATTATAATCGCAATTGCAAACATCAGCACGCATCACAAACTGAGAGACCCACACACAACACGCACACACAACCATAACACGTACACACACATACACACACACACACATACTGCTTAAACTTGTCCATCTAACCATTTACCCAGCCATCCGATCATTATTATTTGCTAGCATCAGACCACAAAGCAGTCGCTGGGAGACGCTACGTTGTTCTCTGTGTAGGGAGTCCCTGTAGCAAGCATGAGAAGAGGTCAACATTGAGGCAGAGTCACATGAGGACAGCTCTGAGAATTAAAAGTCACGGGAACAACGGTCAACATTTGTGTTCACTTCTGACCAATTTAGCCTCATGCAAATCGAAACTATCCAAGACGTGTACAGAGGATTGACTTCAAGCCATGGTCGGACAGAATTTTCACGAGAGGACACCGATCGACAGACATATACGTATAAATATAACATAATATTATTTATGATATATATATATATACATACATACATACATACATACTTCTTACATACATACATATGTGCATACGTACATACGTACACGTACATACGTACATACGTACATACATGGACAAACGCATAAGCTTTCAATTTGCTTGATATATCCACAATTATAACAAAGAAGTCCACGAACATTAAGCAGTTGTTGCGGCTGTGATTATGATAGACCTCGTACGATGTATGAAAAATTTTCGGGCGGGGCGGCATTCGATGTTAGTTGATGTCAAGTTGGTAAAACTAACTTTAGTAACTTCTTCTAATGGTTCATGAACTTCAAAGGCGCGGTGCCTCGTTTGCAGCAACTTCTTGCAGCCAATGACTCATCAGAAGGCTTGCAAAGGGAGCCTTAATGTTGAGAATAAAGCAAAAGTATGATCCCGTGAAGATATAGACAAGTTTGCCGTGCCATTTCTAATTGCACGTGCTCTAAGCGACTGACTCTTCTAATATCTCTCAAGTTGCGTGTTCGCATCGTTTTTCCCCTCTATCAATCAAACATTTGGTTCATGAGGCCTATTTATAGACAAGGAGGGGCATAGGTACAGAGATAAAAATAAGGTCTGAGAAGAGGTCAAGGATGTGAAGATGCAAACGACAGACAAAAGACAGATAGCGTTATACAAACAGTTACAAAGGGCAGCCCAAGAGAAAGAGATGGAGAGAGAAAGAGATAAAGAGAGAGGGAGAGAGGGAGAGAGGGGGAGAGGAGGAGTGGGGGAGAGGGGTGGGGGGGGAAGGAAAGAGAGCGAGGTAGAGGGAGTCTCAGAAAGAGAGCGAGAGAGGGAGAGATGGAGAAATGTCAACAAAAGTGCAGAGAGATGGAGAGATGAACATATATTTTGCCGAGAAGGGCGTGAATGCCTAGCAGTGACCAAACACGACGACGTTGATATCGTTTATTGGTTGCAGCACGCCCTGCCTTTCTAAGTCCTTGAGGGTAGCGACAAAGAAGCTGCCCGTTTCGACCGACTGCGTATGCAGGCACGAGCAATAGTACTTGTATAGCGATTGTTTTTGATCAACAGGACAAAGGTAAAAATGACGTTCATGGATTGAACATGAGATGCAAAGTGATACTGACTTTTGTTTGCACGGTCGTCCCATTCACGTCCAATTCGTAGCTCAAAAGCTGCAGCCCATAAAAAAATTACTCATTCTAAGCAGAGAGTAAAAAAAATTCGTGCATAACAGACAGGCATACACACACAGACACAGACCGACAAGATAGAGACAGAGCTCACAAAGAAACGAAATGTATATGCGTAACGACATGTGCAACGATTAAGGATGGAGCACAGCCCGCAAGATTCGGCATGATTTCGGCGAAGAAATGTTGAGACTCACGGCTAGCCATCGGTGGGGCAGGGCAGCCGGGGGCATCCAGGAAGACCTCATCACCAGCCGGCCCGTGTGTTCGAGATCGTCGACGTTAGCGACATCTGGCAGCTCTACCACCCACTTTCTGTTCTGACCTTGCAGCCCACCTCCTATATTGCGCCGGCTGTTCATGTCAAAGTACAGAATTCGATAGATGGTAAGGTCAAATGCAATAGTACTGCTGCTGGTGGACCCCGGATATCCAAAGACAGAAAATGACGCTTCGAAGTTGGCTATTCCAAAATTCCATACTAGAAGGGAATCCAACGACGTGCTGTCGGAGCCCCAGAAACTGAAATATTGGAAAAAACGACACAACAAAATAGGACAGAAAAAGAAAGAATAAGAGCGCGCGCGCGCGCGAGAGAGAGAGAGAGAGAGAGAGAGAGAGAGAGTCTGTATGTGAGGAGAGAGCGCGCGCGCGCGCGCGAGAGAGAGAGAGAGAGAGAGAGAGAGAGAGAGAGAGAGAAAGAGAGAGAGAGAGAGAGTCTGTATGTGAGGAGAGAGCGCGCGCGAGAGAGAGAGAGAGAGAGAGAGAGAGAAAGAGAGAGAAGAATGAACCGCGCGCAATCTATGATGAACAAGTCCTTTTGTTCTTTCATTTAGAGCAGTTAGTAAGCACTATAACCATGACTTTTTTTTTCTTCATTGCAATTGCACCGATTAGACATGGCGCACTGCAGGACAGGCTAATTTTGCAAAGCGCAAAACAGGCTGGGCCATGGCAGAATTGTGCAAACTACAGCAAAACGAAAATTTTCAGCTAATAATATCACCTGCATCATGATTGGTTTCTCTGCAAGTTGCAAACATTGTTGACAATAATTCCGACTCAGCAATATGAAAATCTTTGGTGAAATGAAACAATATCACTGCGAGCTTCAAGAAAATTTCTGCGGTTTCGCATGAAATTTAAACTTCGCGGATTATTGAATCTGAAACGCAATAGCTTGCTAGAATGCATGTGAAAAGCACGCTCACACGGATTGTTATCATAGATAGCGGAATATTTGAGCAATGAAAGCAAGAGTTGACTAAGAGCAAACGTCATTTACTAATAATAGAGTTGCCATCGGTGGGGCTCGGCGGCTTAGGTCCTCAGCTTGCGTAGGAGAGCTGGTACGTTACCTGGTTTCCAAGGTGGGAAAGCGATCATAGCTTGAGGATATGTCAGCGGAGCTGGGGACATGTGTAGCGGAGGCGTAGAGATCCGCGTCGCCCTCAGTGGTCTTCAAGTAAGCGAGGAGTCCTGATCATGAACACAGAGTTTGCAAACTGTTAAATTTTATACGTGGAGTTCAGCAGGGGAAGAGACCAAATCCTCCAACCGTTCTTCATCAATAATAAAGCTGTGGCAATGCCCAAACCATTATTTGAAAGATAAGGACAGGTATTTTTGCATATAAATATTCATTTAGAAAATGAGTTCATAATACTACCTAGTTAGGTCATTAAACTGTTAACTGTGGGAATGTTGTCAGGAACATTGCTAGGAAGGAAGCACGCACAGTGAAGGGTATCGCAAAAGGGCTTCGGATGCCGAACATGTTGCTGCTCTGAAATGCTTCGAGTAGGAGCTGAAGGACGTGGGACAAGGGGACGAGGGTTACCATCAATATTCTTCTTAAGTCAATTGTGTATATGTAGGATTACTATAGAAGTGGGTAATTAGTTTCTGCGTGAGCAAAAAAATGGCGATAGGACGAGGATTGGAAAACTGCTGCCTCTCTTCGTTCACTCCCCTCCCAACCCCACCCCATCCCCAATGTCACATTCACTCTCTCTCTTTCTCTCTCTCTCTCTCTCTTTCTCTCTCTCTCTCTCTCTCTCTCTCTCTCTCTCTCTCTCTCTCTCTATCTCTCTCTCTCTCTCTCTCTCTCTCTCTCTCTCTCTCTCTCTCTCTCCTTTTCTTCCCTGTGACCTTGTCTTGTGGCTAAAGAATCTGATCATGATATGCCCCAAGTCCCACGTAAGGACAGGTTCCCGACAAGTATAGTGGCCTATCAATTATTTGGCAAGAGCCCGTGCTATTATCTCCGGCATGAGCTCACAAGCAGTCTTGGTTGCTTGAAGTCGTGATATATTCATGTGGAGCTCCCTTTTTTGGTGGGGTTACAGCGAATATTCGGGCCATTTTCAGACCTCGAGACAGTTTGTCCGAAGTCGCAGCTACGCAGCCTTTTAAAGGTGTGCTACCACATATCAGGCGTAAATAGCCTAGCCTACAGTTCCCAAGGCGATTGGTGTTTAGGTTTGAGCGACTTGGGCATTTCTACATTTGCGACAGCTCCCTTAGGAGATTTTCTCCTTTTGTTCTCTGAGTAGCGAGTGGGTCTGTTTGTGAAGAACCTAACGATTGAATGAGATCTGGAGCCCGAGGGAGGGAGACAAGAAGGAGGCAGACTGAGAGAGCGAGTGTATGTGTGTTTGCAATGCGTGTGTGTGAGAGAAATCGAACGAGAGACACAGACTTGTCTTCCTTCTGCCTGCTAATAATAAACAGGTCGATGGGACATTTTTCAATACATCTGTCCTTTTCCTGTCTAAGTCTTCCTTTCCTTCTTCCTTCCTCGTGTCTTTTCCTTCCTGTTTGCTATATTACTAGACAGATCGGCGCCTTTTTATTCTTCTTTCTTGTTTCCTAGGCTTTTCATTCACTTTCTACCAAGCTACTTTGATCGACAGATCAATGCCATTGACTTGTCCGTTTTTGTTTGTCCCTCTTCTTTATTCGCTTCATTTCCTGTCATGCCGGCTCATGTGAACGACTTTCCCTCTTCTTACGTTTCATTCTTCTTTACTTCCTTGCTTTCCTCCTCTTTCCTTTGCTGCCTGCTATTATGGAGCACAGTCCTTGTATCCTTGCATGTATACACACACAAACACACAAACACAAAACCACACACACACACACACACTATATATATATACATATATATATATATATATATATTACATGACCTATTTCTTGCTGCCGTTTGGCGTCAACCGGTGCGAGTAGCATGGCTGGAAACGGACCCGAATAAGGACTTGTTGAGACTCCATTTTTTGTTGAACTACAGAAGGGAGAGATCGAGCCCGCCCGGGTTACAGCCACCAAGCCTAATATTGCATGCAATGTATATATAATATTGTGTGTAAGTATGCATTCATACGTCTGCAACATTCGATGTTGTATGAAACAATATTATTTCACCTCGATATGTATGGTTTATATCCATATAATAAAAATAATGCAAGATAATATTTTAATATTGTACCTCCTTCGGCGTCGGTGATAATGCCAGCATGTATTGCCGCTTTGCAGATTCCTGAGTCCCTAGTGTAGTAGCCAGTAGTGGAACAGCCCCACACTGGTTTCGAGGAACTGGCGCAGCCCCCGGGACATTTGTAAACGACAGTGATGTTGATTGCCGCCCCAGTTACAGACTCGTCATTCGAGCAATCGATGATCTTCTTCGAGCTTACTGAACAAGCATAGAAAATAAACGTAAGCGAGAGACAGGGCAATGCTTACATACAATTTTATTTGTACACACATACAATGTCATACATACCTACATTAATAAAAACATGCACCCAGGCATGAACGAATAGTCTTTCACAGAGATAAATAGGTGACACGTGCAAGATATATAGAAAGATAATAATCTAGAAAGAAGATAGAAGATAGATAGATAGAGGGGCAGATAGACAGATAGACCGATAAGTAGTTTTAATATATTAACAGGTACACGTATAGTTGTGAGTAGAATAGATACAGATGTATGCAAGGGAAATAGATCATGACCGAGGTGAAATAAATCGACAGATAGATGATGGACCGGAGTGATATGATTTCGAAATACCTTTAGGTGTCCCACCTCCGCAAGAGCAGCAAACGTGATTTGCTGTGTATCCGTTGTTTATGTATTGATTGGCAGTGGAGCCACATCTTGCATCAGGATCAGCGTCGTACCAAGTACAACCATAGCCATCAATGTCAGTCCAGCCAGCAATGTTGGAACAGCCTGCAAATCAATATTAGTAAATTTTGCACGCATAGTACCTTGCCAAAGGTACACAGGTGCATACGTGCACTGATGTAAATAGATGGTATTGTAGCAAGCCTGAATTTTCCGTGTTTTACGAGCGAGCCGGGCCGGCGAGCACGCAAAACTTGGGAAATTTGGCGAGCAACGATTTGTGCTTTTCCGGTCACCCAGCCAGAAAATGTGACCGGAAAATAGATACCTACCTACCTACCTACCTGCCGACCGACCGGCCGACCGACCGACCGACCGGCCGACCGACCGACCGACCGACCTACCTACCTACCTACCTACCTACCTACCACCTTTTCCAAATACCTGTTCCGCCTCCGCAAGAGCAGCAAATGTCATTTGCTGTGTATCCGTCGTTTATCCATGCATCGGCGGAGGGGCCACACTGATCAGGGTAATCATCGTAATAAGCACAATCACTGCCATAACTGTCAGTCCAGCCAGGAATGTTGGAACAGCCTGCAAATCAAATAGCTAATTTTGCACTCATAGTATTTTGCCAAATGTCAGTTACACAGATGTATAGGTGTTTAGTCAAGTTTTGGTGAGTTTGATTGATAAAGAAAGACGGTAGCGCAAAGGAGAAAGAGAGAGAGTCTCAGAGAGAGACGAAATAGATAGATAGATAGACAGACAGATAGATAGATAGATAGATAGATAGATAGATAGATAGATAGATAGATAGATAGATAGATAGATAGATAGATAGATGAGATATCAACTAATGTCAGAAAAAAGGAGCTTCTGATTTCGTCAACCAAGGAAGTCTGTGGGTAAAGTATTAACCCGATGCCCAGCTAAGCCGTGATGTTTGCACGGAAGGGACTGATACAGGCGATACCAAAGCTCCCTAGTACCAGGCGGGGCCAGGGCTCGTTCCATAAGCGCCCCTTGCAGAACGAGCTCCCACCTCCATTACAGAGGACCCAGTAAGCAGATGGAGTTTCGAGACTGTTCGACAGTAGTATAAACCAACAGAGCACTGTGGGTTTTATTCCGGGCTCAACAAGCGAGAAAGGGCACCCTGAGGGAACAGAATTGTGCTTCCCGTCGCTATTTTGGCATGTGACTTATTGGCGTATGGCTAGGCACACATAAGGCACCCCACCACGGGCCCAGCACACCCACACCATCCCCTAATTCTCTGTCTGTCGACAGATGGCACCCATTTCAAAAAACCAAGCCCAAGGGAGGGTCAGTGACACCTCAAGTGGCCTTGGTTCACTCCGTGGAGTAAATGATGAGATCAACTGATGAGAAGATAGATAGATAGATAGATAGATAGATAGATAGATAGATAGATAGATAGATAGATATAGATAGATAGATAGATAGATAGATAGATAGATAGATAGATAGATAGAGATAGATAGATAGATACATAGATATCGATAGATAGATATGAGTCTCAAAGAGAGAGAGACGAAATAGATAGATAGATAGATAGATAGATAGATAGATAGATAGATAGATAGATAAATAGATAGATAGATAAATAGATAGATAGATGTAGAAAGGTAAATAAGATAGATAGATAGATAGGTAGGTAGGTAGGTAGGTAGGTAGATAGATAGATAGATAGATAGATAGATAGATAGATAGATAGATAGATAGATAGATAGATAGATAGATACAGAAATAGATAGATAGATAGATAGATTAGATAGATAGATAGATAGATAGATAGATAGATAGATAGATAGATAGATAGATTAATAGATAGGTATAGATAGGTATTATATATGGGCAGCACATAGCATAAAAAGCCGTAAGTTTATTACTGCCCCCAATTATACATACATACACACATACATACATAACTCATACACATGCATACATATAGGTTGTGTATCAGCCGTACGGTAGATAGACAGATGGATGGATGGATAGATAGATAGATAGATAGATAGATAGATAGATAGATAGATAGATAGGTAGGTAGGTAGGTAGATAGCTAGGTAGATAGATAGGTAGGTAGGTAGGTAGTAGGTAGGTAGGTATACGTAGTTGTAGAACACTGCCTGGTAGATATTAAGTAAATAGATGAATGTGTATGCATGTATGCGTGCATGTCCCTGCGTATGAGAATGTATGTATGTATTCGCCCAGGTTGATCCAGGAACTCCGACTTATGCTGCCTAGCTCAAGCTGCAAGGATAGTCTGGCGCGAGAAACGAATGTACAACCACGGGGCTCTGCCGGGGGCATGTGACGGAATCTGCAATCCAAGGTTTCGCGAGTTCAGGCTCGTTGTGTGTGTGGGGGAGCCAACATCTCCTTACACCCTCGACTTCCATCAACCCTTTACGCATCACGTTCTCATGGTACAGAGCCTGTTGTCATGTATTGGTCCAACGGATGGCCAGGAACGCGCGTGTGGGCACAGCCCGCCGTCGTCATAGCGGGGATGTTTGTGCAAGCAAAGACGTAGCAAGACTTGACAGCATGTGAAGCCCGACCCCCCCCCCCCCCCCACCGGATAGATAGAAGCTAGATAGATAGATAGATGGATATATAGACAGATAGACAGATAGGTACCGGTAGATAGATAGGTAGATAGATACAGTTTTCCGTGGAAAGATAGGTAGATAGATCGGTCGATAGATGGATAGGTAATAGTATATACTAGATACTGTGTCAACGCAACGTGTGAAAGGAGAAGTTAACAATGCATACGCAACGACGGTAAAGGGAGTGCAAGAGTAAAAAAAGGGAGGCCAAGCTAGGTTAGGCTTAGAGAACTACTAATGTAAAAATATTGTTTCTACCCAGGTGTCAATTCAGAATTCTTGGCATTAAAAAAGCGACCGTTCCGGTGTGGGTAGGAAAAGAAGTAGTACTCCCACGGATACAGGCTGCCGCTGACGGTAAACAGGTTCCCGTTGAACGATGGATCACCCACAGGCTGCCTGAGGATCTAAACCAAGTCAATACTAAATAGTCAGTCCCTAGTGTCGTTGTGTACGAAGCTGCACTTCAAACCACCCTTTATAACATCCACTCTGCATGCAGGTTGGTGCAAGAGCGTGTATGTATGCATGTATGCAATTGCATGTATGGACGTACGTATGTAATTGTATGTATGTACGCATGTCTTTGTATGGGAATACGTATATTATTATTTTGGATGTTTTATGGGAAGTATGGTAGCATGATAAATGATACTGCATACTACGTATATGCGTACATACAGACATTGATACATACATACATTCTCATACGCAGGGACATGGACGCATACATGCATGCAAATTCATCTATTTACTAAGTATCTACCAGACAGTGTTCTACAACTACCTATCTACCTATCTATCTACCTATCTACCTACCTACCTATCTACCTATCTACCTATCTATCTATCTATCTATCTATCTATCTATCTATCTATCTATCTATCTATCTATCTATCTATCTATCTATCTATCTATCTATCTGTCTATCTATCTATATCCATCTATCCATCTATCTATCTATCTATCTATCTATCTATCTATCTATCTATCTATCTATCTATCTATCTATCTATCTATCTATCTATCTGTCTCATCCTGATCTTCAGCCTGATCTTCATCCTCATCTTGATCCTCATCTTGATCTTCAGCTTTATCTTCATCTTCATCTTCATCATCATCTTCATCCTCATCTTCATCTTCATCTTCATCTCCATCTTAATCTATCGAATCTCTAACCTCTCATCTCGAAACTTTCATCTCTAATCTCTAATCTCTAATCTCTAATCTGATATCTAGAATCCGAAATCTGAATTTCTTAATCTTAATGAAAAGTCTTAAGCTTAAACCTAAAGTCTAAAATCCAAAATCTAAAATCTAAAAATTTAAGATCTAATATTTGTAACATCTAAAACCTAAAACCTAAAGCCTAAATTTAAAACCTAGAACCTAAAACCTAAAACCTAGTATCTTAATCTTCATCTTGATATAGCGTTAACCTAATCTATCTATCTATCTATCTAGATCTATCTATCTATCTATCTATCTATCTATCTATCTATCTATCTATCTATCTATCTATCTATCTATATCTATCTATCTATCTATCTATCTATCTATCTATCTATCTATCTATCTATCAATCTATCAATCTATCTATCTATCTATCTATCTATCTATCTATCTATCTATCTATCTATCTATCTATCTATCTCTCTATCTCTCTATCTCTCTATCTATCTATCGATATATTTAATTATGATTCTGTCTGTCTATCTAGCTTATATGTCCGCCTTTCTAGCTATCTAATAAATACCACCACTGTGCTTTGACATTGCCTTTCCAACCATCCTCTTTTCTTTCAAACCCTATACTATCTAGCTCGAAATTTTATTTTACCGTTGACAAATAAGCTTTGACTTGATAGGTAGCGGCAGGTACATACAGCGTGTAAGTACAGTTTCGTGGGCTGAACGGGTAGGAGATGCGTCCGGACGCTGAGATAGGAAAAGCCCAAGTCCAGATGTCATTATCAGAACCAAAGTCATAGCATGCCAATTCTGCGGAGAAGGAAACGGTAGTGTTAAACTCCATGATGAGGAGCTGCATCATACACACACAAGTACATATACCTTACATAAATGAAATATGTGAGATACATATACACGTGTATAGTACATGGTTACACCGCGGTCTGACAAAAAAAAAATTGAACAAAATTAAAGAGAGAGAGAGAGAGAGAGAGAGAGGGAGAGAGAGAGAGGGAGAGAGAGAGAGAGAAATGAAAAACCGAACCTTATATATGTTGGCATATGCATATACATACATATACACGTACACATATACATGTGTACATATACATGTAAATATACATATATATATACGTACACATACACATTCACATATATATACAGGCATACATATATATATGTATACAGGCATACATATATATATATATATGTATACAGGAATACATATATATATATATATACGCATGTATGCATCTCTATATGTACATATACATATACATATACATATGCATATACATATACATATACATATACATATACATATACATCTACATATACATCTACATCTATATATATATATATATATACATATGTATACATATACATACACATACACATACACATACACATACACATATACATATACAAATACAAATACACATACAAATACATATACATATACATATACATATACATATACATATACATATACATATACATATACATATACATATACATATACATATACATATACATATACATGTAAATATACATATACATATACATATACATATACATATACATATACACATATACATATACATATACAAGTACATCTACGTCTACATGTGCATCTACATCTACTCTACATATACATATGCATCTACATCTACATGTCATCTACATATACATATGCATATACATATAAATCTACACCTTCATATACATATATACATAATATTATTACGTATACATACACATATACAAATATATAGTGATATATTGGCATATAATGAATTATATCAACATACAAGTAGACAGTAGTTGATATAAATATACATACATATACCTATATAGCTAACAAAACAAAACCAAAAAAAAAAAAAAAAAAAAAAAAAAAAAAAAAAAAACCATCACCACAACTACGACAACAGTAAGCATATAGACCGGCGCTTCGGACTTGCTGCTTGTCAAGTTGCCCTCTAAAAGGAAAACACTGTTTCCGTTGGCATTGTTCACAGAAAAGCCTGATCCATCGAAGTAGAGGTCATAAAAGCCGATGCCATGTATGGTGCCATCAGGCTCAAGGGGAAGAGGCGGAAGAAGCGGGTTTGTCGCAGTACCCAATAGCTGCAAAGGATAGACACACCCTTGGCAGTATGCGCAGGTCATAGGGCGCCTACGCACCATACGTATACGTACAAGCAATCAAACTTGGTAGCAAGCAAAGCGGCTCCTGGTCGAACCTTAAATCGCTTCCGTCTTCAAACTATCATCAATACACGCCATTCACTCTGCCCCGCATCCTCTGCTCATAATTTAATGCTAGTACCTCTCATATACCGCTCATATCATGCTGCCTAAACTCCTTCAGACTTCGAGCATTGTACCTGTCCATCAGAGGAAAGGACTTTTCGTAAGGTAGGTAGCCCTGAAGACAAGACCTGCATAGAGCAATGAACAAGCTCAGGAGTCAAAAATTCGGTCATACAGACAGCGTCTCCAACAGAAAATACAGATAAATGTCAATTTCATTGCAAAAAGTTCACATGAGCGACATGCAAGATCCACAAAGTAAACATGGAATTCTTTCGTCTTGAAGTGCTAACTAATGCATTCGAATTCTTTTATATTATCTACTTTCTTTTGCATGTATTCTACTAAGGAATAAAACCACAAGAACCAACAAGGAAACCTGACTGTAATTTTAAACGTAATGAAATGATGCATAAAGAACAGATAAACAGAGACAAAAGAAAATCAGAGAAAAACGCAACCGGAACGCAGAGTGCGGGCTTCTAGTAAAAGTATGATGCGTGATCCGATTTGTGGTGATGATGATGACGATGATGATGATGGTGATGATGATGATGAAGATGATGAAGGTGATGATGGTGGTGATGGTGGAGGTGATGCTGCTGCTGCTGCTGCTGATGATGATGCTGATGGTGGTGGTGGTGGTGGTGATGATGATGATGCTGGTGATGAATATTCCGTCAGCAAAGTGCATAGGTAATTGGGTGTCATTATGGTCATGGTCTCTGCCATTAAATTTTGTTCTGTCATTCCCACGTCTGACTTTGCAAAGGATTTCATTATGTGAACTCAGTCGATTATCACGAGTATACGTTCTGGTTCTTGCTATCATTCACCGATGAGTAATTCATTTGAAAGTGAATGTAGTCTATAAGAGCTTCAATGTGCCCTGACATATTGTATGTAAATCTACTCAGACAACGAAGGCACAAGGTTCAATACCAGTCCGATGACTTCATCTCCCCCCAAATCGGAATATACAGCGTGAATGGAATGACCGTAAAAATAAGGTTCACCCCATAAAAAAACGCCACTCCAAGCGCGTCTGCAAACATAACATAACAAATCAAGAGCAATATTCAATATTCATCACAAATAAGACAGCAAACTTCAATACTCCGGGCAAGGCCTTGTTGTCGGTTATGCCTCCTTTTGAATGCAAAGGAAGTACAGTACAGACGTAAGGTACGTACAAAAATGCATACATATATGAAATATGAATGCATACATGTCTGCGCGCATACGGAAATGAGTTCCTATGTATGTATATGTGCCTTAGTCCGTCTTTATGTCGCTCCTATAACCAAGTTTACCTTTCTCTTTCCCTTTGTCTCTTGCGGTTCTCTCTCTCTCTCTCTCTCTCCATGATTGTAGTATATGTACATATAACATGTTAAGTATGTGCGCGTTTGTTAATTTTACTTGCAGTGAAGAACTTCGAAGCGTGGGTAAAATAATGAGGTCTCCTCTCTCTTTTCTCTCCTCTCTCTCTCTCTCTCTCTCTTCCTTTACTTTCACTTCTCTCTCTCTCTCTCTCTCCCTCCCTCTCTCTCTCTCTCTCTCTCTCTCTCTCTCTCTTTATTTCGTTTCCTTTTGTTTTGTTTTGTTTTCTGAGTCTCTTTCCTTCTCTTTCTCGTTTTTGCCTGAATACTGACTTGAGTCACAGTGAAGGTCCGAACTCGCAGGATGACTAATTTTCGCTTCAATGTAAGGTTGAAAGGTGAACATCACAGGCCTAAATAATTGGGATGGAGAAAATCAAGGGAAGGTTGACATGTCGCTTTCTAGGGCTGACAAAGTGAACAAAGGAGAATAGATGGGATTTCTACCTATCCTTGGCAGTTGGCAACGGAGCAGTTGAAGCAAAGGCAAACATGCATTATTTTCTATTCTGTCCAGCAGCTTGGTCTTTGCTACAAGATTTTCAAGTCCAAGCTCACTAAGACAGACATACGTATACCAACTCAAAGCCAAAAAAGTCAACCCATTAATGAAACTGCAAGTGAAGTATCATTCTAGTCGCAAGCGAGAAACAAAAATGAAAACAAAGTTATTATCAACATCAACACCATCGTTATCATCATCATCACCATTATCATTGATCAAAATCAGCCATCAGCTCCAGCTCAGGTCTCAGGACTTACCACGTAAGCAGTCCAAACATGCTCGTTTCGATTGTTAGGCGCACATCCAGGTTCAATGTAGCAGTCAGATTGAACACAGATGGAAAGCGAGGAGCGGAGGGGGGAATGAAGCGCGAGGACTCTTCGACCACGGTCTTGAAGGGTGCATCTGCAGTTTTCAAGCCATAGATGCTAAGCATAACATAAAAATATGAGAACGACACCGAATGCATGTGACTGCTTGAACACAAAAAGATTCAACAGATATATTAGTTACGGATACTTGCCTTCATAAAACTAAATTTAAAATTGGCTGAAGTCTGATTATGAACGGATGACAGAAACAATTGCAAAACCAGACGCTCTCACATGCACACACATGCACACACACGCACACACACGCACACACACACACACACACGCGCGCGCGCGCACGACAGCAGAGAACAAAAAATGTCGCTGGATGCACCGTATATAATTAAATAAATCAAGACAGGCCGTCGGACCTGCAGTCGTATCGATGTCAAAACCATAAATAATTTCACGCGAGTAGCTGCAAGCAAACAAGGTAGAACAGATATGTAAAATATTATAATATGACTATGCATATTTTTTTATCTGCAGCTGTTTTGCCATCAGTACGTGTGCATAGCATAGCTTTGGCCATGCAACCTTAGCGCATAGCTCAATGGAGTAAGTAGATGTTTTGATCTGTAATAACTGTCTCGTTATTCATGTTCAAACTGTATAATACAATATGTAATACAATATGAAAAATATGATAGACTATGGATATTTTTGTACGTAAATTTGCCGCTGTGCGTTTCTCTTTGAGAATGTATACATATATATATATACATATATATATATATATACATATATATATATATAGGTTTGGCCATGCAAACTCAGCGGATTGCTTAATGCAGTAAGTATGAGTTTCAACCTGTGATGACTGGCTTATTGTTCATGCTATTATTAGTAATACAGCGTGTTTGTAGACCTGGTCCTCGGGCCAAGCAGTGTATCGTCAGGTGCCAGTTCCACGTCCAAAGAGACACCCACGGCCAACTAGCAAAGTCATATGAACGCCCCGAGGATTTAAAGAACCAGGAAATATTTAGCAAAATGCTCCAAAATCATGTACCCAAAAAGAAAGAAAGATAGATAGATAGCCCAAAAAAAAAGAAGATAGAAAGATAAATAGATACATACATACATAGAGATCTAGAGAGAGAGAGAGGGGGGGGGGGGAGGAGAAGAGAGAGAGAGAGGTGGGGGAAAAGGAGGGGGTGGGAGATAGATAGATGGATGGATAGATAGATAGATAGATAGATAGATAGATAGATAGATAGATAGAGACATATATATAACATATATATATATAATACCGAAATAAATAAACAAATAAATAAATAATAAATAAATAAATAAATAAATAAATAAATAAATAAATAAATAAATAAATAAATAAATAAATATAAATATATATATATATAAATAAAGAGAGAGAGAGAGAGAGAGGGAGAGAGGGAGGGAGGGAGATAGAGAGATAGAGAGACGGAATGATGGAGAAAAAAGAGGTTGAGACGAGCGCAAATTTCGAAAACCCACTACACGTGGCACAGACACTACATCTAAAAACCTGATAAACACAAATGCGATTGCACGGATATTTTTTCTGTTTATATATGTATATATATAATTACATATATATATCTAAATAGATGCATAATTATGTAATACTAAAGAAATATAAATAATCTTGCACTGTAAAACCAATCCTTTCAGTGGTTGGCGCAGTTATAATAATAATAATAATAATAATAATAATAATAATAATAATAGTGCTTCTCTGTCAATGGCTGATGCATTTCTGCACATGCGCCTCCATCGTCTCACCCGTGAGGGGAGTACGAAGAATTGACGATAAGCTCTAATGACACCCCCGCAAGGGCAGTTCCAACACTTCCAGACGGGCCGGTATGTTCAATGAAAATACTGGTCCAGAAATAGACCGGTATGTTCAATGAAAATACTGGTGGCACCGACGGGAATCGAACTGGCGACAGGGCCCAGATGGTAGAACTTGACCACTGGGCTATCACGGTGTCCAATAATAATAATAATAATAATAATAATAATAATAATAATAATAATAATAATAATAATAATAATAATAATAATAATAATAATAATAATAATAATAATAATAATATGTGTATTGATCTGTCATGGCTGAGTCCAAGGACCATGCGCCTCCATCCCTCGACCCAACAGTCACCCAGTGAATGTTGGGGAGGGAAGAGTGACTCTAACCATCCCTGAATAGCTACCCGCCCGGCGTGTCGGATACCTTGCAGGAAATCAACTGCAAATGATTGATGTTCCCTATGCGAGAGTTCCACGAGACTGGATATAAGTCAAATGGAGGTACTCAAGGGGGGTAGCAGACATTTCATGCGGTCTGCCAGCGCATGACGTTTGGCGGTAAGTGTCTGGGACGCCTCGAAACCCGTCACCCCTAGATCTCGGAATGTATATACCCCTTTGACCCCACGTGGTGTATGTCTTATAAAAACAACACAACAACATGGCCTCGGAACCAGTGGGAAGAGGCCCAACCACCTCCTCTTCCCGTGGGGTGCCATACTGTGCACCCCTCCATAATAATAATAATAATAATAATAATAATAATAATAATAATAATAATAATAATAATATTATTATTATTATTATTATTAGAATAATAATAATAATAGTAATGGTAATAGTAATAGTAATAGTAATAGTAATAGTAATAGTAATAGTAATAGTAATATATATATAGTAATATATACAGTAATAGTAATAATAATAATAATAATAATAATAATAATATTATTATTATTATTATTATTATTATTATTATTATTATTATTATTACTATCATTAATAATATATATATTGATATGTCATGGCTGAGCCCGAGGGCCATGCGCCTCCATCCCTCGACCCAACAGGGACTACAGTGAGTATGTTGGGGAGGGAAGAGTGACTCTAACCATCCTGCATTAGAAGGCCCCAAAAGGAAGTCCCTACTACCCGCACAGTGTCGGGTACCTTGCAGGAAATCAACTACAAATGATTGATCTTCCCCGCGTGAGAGCTCCACGAGACTGGGTAGGTCCCGCATGGAGGTACTCACAGGGGTAGCAGACATTTCATGCGGTCTGCCAGCGCATGAGGACGTTTTGTGGTAAGTATCTGGGACGCCTCGAAACCCGTCACCACCCCTAGGTCAAATACCCCTTTGATCCCACGTGGTGTATGTCTTATAAAAAACAACACAACGACATGGCCTCGGAACCAACACAACAACATAGCCTCGGAACCCACATCGACATAGCCTCGGAACCCACACAACAACAGAGCCTCGGAACCAACACAACTACATAGCCTCGGAACCAACACAACAACATAGCCTCGGAGCCAACACAACGACATAGCCTCGAAACCAGTGGGAAGAGGCCCAACCACCTCCTCTTCCCGTGGGGTGCCATACTGTGCACCCCTCCATAATAATAATAATAATAATAATAATAATAATAATAATAATAATAATAATAATAATAATAATAATAATAATAATAATAATAATAACTAGGGGCTGCGCCAACACCTGAAAGGATGGTTGCGGTGCGCGAATTATTCGCCCCCCCCCCCCCCCCCGGACCCCCCTTTCCCAAGGTCGCTTTTCCTCTCATTCTTACATGCACAACTTTTACAGCCTTGGAGCAATCTCAGCCATTCATTTTCGTCGTGCCGGCATATTCACTTCGGGTATGTACGATATCGATCGCCGGGCTGGGGTTCCCGGGGGGAGGCCCCCCCGACCCCCCTTTCCACAGTCGACAGGGTACGTTCAATTGCCGGAGGTAACCGGCATAAACCCCTCTTAGAGCCTTGGAGTATTCTCAGCCATTCATTTTGCTGCCGGCTGCTGATGCGCGTGGGGTACGTACAATGCCGGGCTGGTTGGGGTGCGGTGCCTCCGCCAATTGAATGTACCCTGTCGACGGGGAAGGGGGGTCCGACCCCGCTTTCCCGTCGACAGGGTGAATTGCCGGAGGCACCGGCAAGTACTCACGAAAAACAAGGACTATTGGAATTCAGGACACTCCCCTAACGCAAATATTTGCGTGAATTCCATAGACACTATACCAGCATCAAAATCAAGTCTGGGCCAACCCTGCCAATATGAGCTCCCAACTCCTCCTCGTTCCCACAAACCATGATTTATATATACTCCGACGAACCATGGTGCAGAAATGGGGCTTTAAAAAAACAAGGAAATTTGGCATTCAGGACACTCCTCTAACGCAAATATTTGCGTGTATTCCAAAAAAATCACATCAGCATCAACATAGAGTCTGGGCTAGCCACCCTGCAAATATGAGCTCCCAACTCCTAATACTACTACTACTACTACTTCTACTACTACTACTACTACTACTACTACTACTACTACTACTACTACTACTACTACTACTACTAATAATAATAATAATAATAATAATAATAATAATACTAATAGTGCTTCTCTGTCAATGGCTGATGCAAATCTGCACATGCGCCTCCATCGTCTCACCCGTGAGGGGAGTACGAAGCATTGACGATAGGCTCTAATGACACCCCCGCACGGGCAGTTCCAACACTTCCAGACGGACCGGTATGTTCATTGAAAATACTGGTGGCACCGACGGGAATCGAACTGGCGACAGGGCCCAGATGGTAGAACTTGACCACTGGGCTATCACGGTGTCCAATAATAATAATAATAATAATAATAATAATAATAATAATAATAATAATAATAATAATAACAATAACAATAAAATAATAATAATAATAATAATAATAAAAATAATAAAAATATAATAATAATAATAATATTAATAATAATGATAATGATAATGATAATAACAACAATAATAACAACAACAATAATAATAATAATAATAATAATAGTAATCATAATAATAATAATAATAATAATAATAATAATAATGATAATAATGATAACTAGGGGCTGCGCCAACACCTGAAAGGATGGTTTGCGGTGCGCTTCGCCCCCCCCCCCCCCCCCCTCCTCTTCCCAAGGTTGCTTTTCCTCTCATTCTCACATGGACAACTTTTACAGAGCAATCTCAGCCATTCATTTTGATGCCGGCATATTCGCTTCGGGTACGTACAATTGCCGGGCTGGGGTTCCCGGGGGGAGGCCCCCGGACACCTCCTTTCCCGTCGACAGGGTAGATTCAATTGCCGGATCCGTAGGTACCAGCAGAAGTGTAAGCTCTGGTGGCACAAAACCCCAACATCTCTGGTTTTAGTGCCCCCGGCACCAAAACTTTTGGATCTTCGAAGAGAGCGCACCCAAAGGTGTCAGGTACACCAAACATCAGCCTCAAACTCCCTCTGGTGTGCGCGAACGGCGCCTGGTGGCGCAGAAACCTGAATTTTCTGGTTTCTGCGCCACCCGGCAGCACAATTTTATATTTTCGAAGAGAGCTCATCAAGCAGTGTCAGATACACCGAATATCAGCCGCTAACTCCCTCTGGTGTTCGCAAGGGCCGCCTGGTGGCAAAAAGACCTTTTTTTCTGGTCTGGGTGCCACCCGCGACCAAAACGGGTACGTGCAATGGCCGTTTTGTGGTCCCTTTCCCATCGACAGGGCACGTTCACTTGGCGGAGGCACCGGCAAGGCGCCTGGTGGCACAAGACCTCAACTTTCTGGTGTGTGTGCCACCTGCGACCAAAACGGGTACGTACAATGGCCGTTTTGTGGTTCCCCCGCCCCCAGGAGTACGTTCAATTGCCAGAGGTACCGCAAAGTGCGCCTGGTGGCAAAAAGACCTCAATGTTCTGGTTTGGGTGCCGCCCGCGACCGTAACGGGTACGTACCATGGCAGGACTTGGGTCCCAGGGGGAGAGCCCCCCGGACCTCCCTTCCCGTCGATAGGGTACGTTCACTTGCCGGAGGCACCGGCAAGTACTCCCAAAAAACAAGGCGTTTTGGCATTCAGGTCACTCCCCTTACGCAAATATTTGCGTGAATTCCAAAAAAACTATATCAGCATCAACATCGAGTCTGGAGCTAGCCACCCTGTCAATATGAGCTCCCAACTCCTCCTGGTTCACACAAACCATGATTTATTCCGACGAACCATGGTGCAAAAAATAGGCTAAAAAAACAAGGAATTTTGGCATTCAGGACACTCCCCTAACGCAAATATTTGCGTGAATTCATCAGCATCAACATCGAGTCTGGGGCTAGCCACCCTGCAAATATGAGCTCCCACTCCTCATCGTTCCCACAAACCATGATTTATTTAGACAGGAGTGCGGAAATTTCAATTGAACGTACCCTGTCGATGGGAAAGGAAGGGTCCGGGGGCCCTTCCCCCAGGAACCACAAAACAGCCATTGTATGTACCAGTTTCGGTCACGGGTGGCGCCCGAACCAGAAAATTGAGGTCTTTTTGCCACCAGGCGCCTTGCCGATGCCTCCGCAAATTGAACGTACCCTGTTGATGGAAAAAGGGGGGTCCGGGGGGAAACTCCCCCGGGAACCACAAAACTGCCATCGTATGTACCCGTTTCGGTCGCGGGCGGCACCCAAACCAGAACATTAAGGTCTTTTTGCCACCAGACGCCTTTGCGGTACCTCCGGCAATCGAACGTACCCTGTCGATGGGAAACTTGAAGGGGGGTTCGGGGGGCCCTCCCCCCGGAACCACAAACCTGCAATTGTACGTACTTGTTTCGGTCGCGGGTGGCACACACACACAACAGAAAATCGAGGTCTTGTGCCACCAGGCACCTTGCCGGTGCCTCCGCAAAGTGAATGTGCCCTGTCGATGGGAAAGGGGGGGGGGGGGGGGGTCCGGGGCCCGCCACCCGGGAACCACAAAATGGCCTTTGTGCGTACCCGTTTCGGTCGTGGGTGGCACATACACCAGAAAATTGAGGTTTTGTGCCACCAGGCTTCTTGCTGGTGCCTCCGCCAATTGAACTTACAATGTCGATGGGAAAGGGGGGG